>JAJEJO010054049.1:58233-312287 GCA_020662805.1 Glaucomys volans
CAGCCACTCTGGAAAGCAGTGTGGAGATTCCTTAGAAAACTTGGAATGGATCCACCATTTGACCCTGCTATCCCACTCCTTGGCTTATACCCAAAGGACTTAAAATCAGATTGCCTCAGTGATGCAGCCACATCAATGTTCATAGCTGCTCAATTCACAATAGCTAGATTATGGAATCAACCTAGATGCCCTTCAGTAGATGAATGGATAAAGAAACTGTGGTATATATACACAATGGAATATTACTCAGCCATAAAGAAGAATAAAATTATGACATTTGTAGGTAAATGGATGATGTTGGAAACTGTTATGCTAAGTGAGATCGGCCAATCCCATAAATCCAAAAGCCGAATGGTCTCTCTGATAAATGAATGATGATGCATAATGTGGGGGGGGAAAGATGGCAAGAATGGAGCTAAGATAGCATAGAGGGAAAGGAGGGGTGGGGGCGGGTGGGGGGTAAAATTAATAACAGAATGTGTGACAGATACCATTGCCCTGTGTAAATTCATGAATGCACAGATGGTGTGACTCTACTTTGTGTACAACCAGTGAAGCAATAGCTGTACTCCACTTGTGTTCAATAAAAAAAAAAAAAATATTGAATTTTCAGATGACATGATCCTATATGTAGAATATAGCAATAAGTCCACTGATAACCTACTAGGGCTAGTAAAATAATTGAAATTGTTGCAGTGTATAAGATCAAAGCAGCAAAAACAATTGTGTGTGTATATAAGAGCAATGAAAATCTACTTAAGAAAAACAAGTCCATTTTAATAGCATCTAAAGGAATATAATACGTAGGAATGATTTTAACCAAGGAGACACAAGTCTTATGTACTAAAAACTACATAATTATTGAAAGAAATCAAATACATAAATGAAAAGGCATCCCATTTCACAGACTTAAAAAAATGAATGTTTGTGTATGAAAGAATATTATCAGGAAGGTGAAGGACAGGCATGGTGTAGACACCTGTAACATTAGTGATTTGGAAGACTGAGGCAAAAGATTTTAAGATTGAGGCCAGCCTAGACAAGTTAGTGAGACCCTGTCTCAAAATAAAAAAATTTAAAAAGGGATAGGCATATAGCTCAGTGGTAGTTCCTCTGAGTTCAATCCCCAGCACTGGGGGGAAAAGATGAAAAGATAACTACAGAAAGAGAGAAAATATTTGTAAATCATATATTTTTCCATTACCCCCAATGTATAAATAACTATTACAGAGTTCTTTATAAGAGATGTGTATATGGATGTACAAATATTAAAGAAATCAACACCAAAAAAAACAAAAATCCAATTTAAAAATGGGCAAAGGATATGAAAAGACATTTCTCTAGACTATCCAAATAACTAGCAAATGCATGAAAAGATTTTCAACATCATTACTCATTAGGGAAATGCATACAAAACTCCAATGAAATATCACTTCATACACAATAGGATGGCTAGAATTTTTAAAAATAGAAAATGAAGAGTGTTGATAAAGATGTGGAAAAATTGAGACTCTCATACTTTCCTGGTGGGACTGTAAAATGGTGCAGCTACTGAGGAGAATAATTTGCAGCTCTAAAATTTAAATGTACAACTACTACATCGCCCAGCAATTCTACTCCTAGGTACAGTACCAAAAGAATTGAAAATAGGTGTTCTAAAAAATACTTGCATACAAATGTCCATAGGAGTGCTGTTATCAATAGCCAAAAGATAGAAATAATCTAAATGCCCATCAACTGATAAATGGATAAGCAATTCCATATAATGGAATATCATTCAGTCATAAAAGGAGTTAAATACTGATGCATGAAACAACATGAATGAACCTTGAAAACTTTATGTTAAGTGAAAGAAGTCAGACACAGGAGATCACATCTATGATTGCATTTATGTGAAAAATCCTGAAGAGATAAATTTAGAGGGATAGAAGTCAACTTAGTGGTAGTAAGGGGCTGGGAAAAGGGGATATATAGAATAATTGCTTACTAAGTGCAGGGTTTTATTTGAGGTCATAGAAATGTTTTGGTACCAAAGTGTTATACAGATTCAATGCAATTCCTATTAAAATCCCAGTGACATTCTTCATGGAAGTAGAAAAAGCAATCATGAAATTCTTTTGGAAAAATAAGAGACCCAGAATAGAAAAGCAATCCTTACCAAGAAGAGTGAAACAGGAAACATCACAATACCAGAAGACCTTCAACTATACTATAGAGCAATAGTAACAAAAACGGCATGGTAATGGCACCAAAATAGACAGGTAGACCAATAGTACAGAATAGAAGACACAGAGACAAACCCACATAAATACAATTATCTCATACTAGACAAAGGTGCCAAAAACATACAATGGAGAAAAGATAGCCCCTTCAACAAATGGTGCTGGGAAAACTGGAAATCCATATGCAGCAAAATGAAATTAAACATCTATCTCTCACACTGCACAAAACTCAGCTCAAAATGGATCAAAGACTTAGGCACTAGAACAGAGACCCTGAGCCTAGTAGAAGAAAAAGTAGGTGCAAATCTTCATCATGTGGGCTTAGGATCTCACTTCTTTAACAAGAGTCCTAAAGCGCAAGAAGTAAAATTAAGACTCAACAAATGGGATGGATTCACACTAAAAAGTTTTTTCTCAGCAAAGGAAACAATCAATAATGTGAAGAGAGAGCCTACAGAGTGGGAGAAAATCTTTACCACACACACCTCAGATAGAGCACTAATCTCCAGGATGTATAAAGAACTCAAAAAACTTCACAACAAAAAAACAAATAACCCAATCAATCAATGGGCTAAGGAACTGAACAGATACTTCAAAGAAGAAATAGAATTAATAAACATGAAAAATGTTCATCATCTCTAGCAATTAGAGAAATGTAAATCAAAACTACTCTTAAAATTTCATCTCACTCCAGTCAAATGGCAATTATCAAGAATACAAGCAATAATAAGTGCTGGCAAGGATGTGGGAAAAAAGATACACTCATACATTGTTGGTGGGACTGCAGATCAGTGCAACCACTATGGAAAGCTGTATGGAGATTCCTCAGGAAACTTGGAATGGAACCACCATTTGACCCAGATATTCCACTCCTCAGTTTATCCCCAGGGGACTTAAAATCAGCATAGTACAGTGACACAGCCACATCTATGTTTATAACAGCTCAATTCACAATAGCTAAACTCTTGGAACCAACCTAGATGCCCTTCGAGAGATGAATGGATAAAGAAAATGTGGTACGTATACACAATGGAATATTACTCAGTCTTAGAGAAGAATGAAATTATGGCATTTGACGGTAAATGGATGGAACTAGAGAACATCATGCTCAGTGAAATAAACCAATTCCAACTCTTTTCTCTGATTAGCAGATGCTGATCAATAGCAGGGATGGGGGTAAGGTAGAGAAGAATGATGGAACTTTGGATTCTGCAGAGGGGAATGAGGGGAGGGGTGAGGTGGTGGGGATGTGAAGAATAGTGGAATGAGACAGACATTATAACCCTATATACATGTATGATTACACTATTGGTGTGAGTCAGCACCATGTATAGTCAGAGGAATGAGAAGTCTATGCTCCATTTGTGTACAATATGTCAAAATGCGTTCTATTGTCATGTATAACCAATTAGAACAAATGAAAAAACTTAAATAAATTTGTTTGGAAAAAAAGAAATGTTTCAGTACTAGATAGAGGTAGGGAATGTATTAAAATAACAGAATTGTTTCAATTTCAAATGGTAAATTTTAAGCTATGTGCATTTCACTTCAATAAAAAGTTATTGATAGTAATGAATAATTATTCATTGGAAAAAGTAGGAAAGCATGAGACGATTGTGATGTAAATTTTTTAAAACAGAATTAGTGACAAAGCAATGATGAACTGACTTCTTTATGGCTTCAACATTCCTGCCCCCAAAATATTACTATGGTCATCAAAGATACTTTACATTAGGGGGAAAGTAGGTGATGGTTATGTAAGACTTGCTGCACTATATACTTGGCGTAAGTCTAAAATCATTTTACAATTATGCAATTGGAAAACATAACAAAGGGGAAAGGATCAAATTCATGGCAGAGATACCTGGCAGACATTATCTTTATTACATTATGAAAGTGAACATCAACAATAATGGAGCAAATAGAAATCACATATCGTGTGACAGGATGAAGTGAAAAGGATGTATTTCTCTGGAATATTCCTGCCCAAAGTCTATAACATGAACCTAATTAGGATGAAGCACTAGACAATCCAAACTGAGGGACAATCGACAAAATAACTGGCCCATAATATTTGCAAGTCTCAAAGTCAAGAAACTTAAAAGTAAAACTAAAAAAAGTCTCAGATTACAGGAGGGTGAAAGATCCATGACAACTAAGGGCAACATCTGATTCTTTCTGAAGTAGATTCTTTTATTATAGGAACAACTGGCAAAACCTGGATGGGATTCTAGAATGGGAAGGTAGTAAACAATGTCCTGATTTGGGCAGATGTACTGTGTTTACGTAGGACAGCCTCCTTGCTTGTAGGACATATGCACTACACTAGTGTTATGGGGTGACAGGGCTTCAACTTACCTTTAAATGATCCAGGAGAACAATATTATTTTCACTATATTTTCAACTTTTTTATAAGTTTGAGGTTCTTAAAAAGAAAGAAGCGAGAATCCTAAAGCCAATTTACTAAAGGTGTTATTCTTCAAGTGTAGGAAATGTCATTTTGCAACACCTGACTTATAAGAATCAGATTGCAGTGACTGTTTTGGCTGTGATTTGAAAAGACTGATTCCATCATTTCCCCTAATGAGCTCTCTTTTCTGAGAATGTTACCCATGACATCACTCATTACCAAAGGTTGGGGGAGAAAGAAGTCAGGGAAGCATAATGTCACCTAAGGAAGGAACTGCGTGAAAGGGGGCAGTACAATCCTTCAACCTTGGCCTTGAAGAGGGAGATGATTAGAAACTAGTGGTTACCACAGTTACCTTAATTACCTTCTCCTCCTCCCAGTCGCTGGGCAATTGCTCCATACTTTGAGCACAGCTCTCTCTAATAGCATTTAATTAATGTGTGGATACCTTGCTATTTTACTGGCAAATCCATCCATTTTAAGGGCCTCAAGCCTGTTCAGAGTAGACTCATTCTCTTTTTAATTGAGAAAAGGAGAGCTTAGAATCTTTTATTAGGACATGGGGTAAAAACAGAGAACATCAAATCTGAAAGATATGAGAACCTCATTCCTTAGCATAATGACCAGCGAGCATAAAACAGTCTAGAAGCCACAACATAAAAGTAATGTCTATCAAGTGTGCAGTTAAGCATTACCTAAATATAATAAACTGCAGGCAACAGCATCCACCCAGCAACACACGGTAAGATTACTCCCTTATCCTTTTATATTACAGTATGACAAAACCACTTTCAGAAAGAAATTGGGGCTTCTTCACAGCACTTGCGAAGTTATTATAAGCTTAGCCCCAGCCACATGGGCTGCATCTGCAAACACCAACTCTTTAAAATAAACTACATTTAAAACTCTCTGCCTTTCTACTTGACAAACAATCTGTGCAGTCAATGGTGGCACACATTGGTTCCAGTTCCCATTTCTTTTTGTTCCCTTATTTCATTTCTTATAGTCTTTTAAGAGACTTTAGAAGGAGTTATCCTGTGAAGTGAGCGAGAGAAAACATAACCTTCATGAAAATCAGTGCCAGTTAAGATACTGGTGGAGTGTTATTGCTATGGAGGTAGGAAGGGATACACATGATTTGTTTCTATGGAAATGGTCCTTTAAAGCTTGGATAATTATACCACCCTAGCAATATGTAGAATAATTGCTTATTCTCATTTATTCTGCTCAAATAAGTGTAACTTGATCCTTGAAGCTCCCTTTTTGTAAAATAGTAAATTACTTGCCTTCCCTATTCATCAGGATGTTCCACATCATACCAACTAGGCATTGCAATTTGTTGTTGATTTTTTTTACAAAAAGAAGAAATCAGTAAAAACAAGATAATATCAATCTGGAGAAAAAGAAGCCAGGTTGATGGAATATATACAAGTGTCTATACTTCCTAATGAGACCTTTGTTCTAGAACACAGTTCTGCAAACTCCAACCCTCAGGCCAAATCCAGCTTTGTTTGTTTTTATAGTTTTGTACTGATTTGATAATTTTATGTTGTGTTGGAACAATACCACACACATTTTTTACTTATTGTCTGTGGCTGTTTTTGTAGTACAGAGTTAAGTTGTTGCCTATACAGACTATCTGGTCCACTAAACCTAAAATATTTACCGTCTGACCCTTTACAGTAAAAGTGTGTGGACCTCGATCCTTGAAGCCTCTGGCATACGGCATATCTCTTCTAACACCACTCTGGGTGGAGCTCTGGCTACTTGCCTAGCTTACAGATGTCAGTCATACCCTCTTTGACTCCACAACCTTTTTAGGAAATCTGATCTATCCATTGATTGGAAGTGACCAGAATGCAAAGAAAGTAGAAGGGGGCCAGGGTCCCAATGTAAGGGCACACCTACAGTGACTTAACTTCTTCCCAGTAGACCCCACCTCTTAAAGGTTCTGCCACCTCCCAAGAGTGCCACTGCTATGGTCTGGATATGAGGTGCCCCCCAAAGGCTTATGTGTGAGACAATACAAGAGGATTCAGAAGAGAAATTATTGTGTTGTGAGAGTCTTAACACAATCAGTGGATTAATCCCCTGTTGGGATTAACTGAGTGGTAACTGAATGCAGGTAGGGTGTGGCTGGAGGAGATGTGTCCCTGTGGGCGTAACTTTGAGGTATGTATTTGTATCTTGCAAGTAGAGTCTCTCTCTCTGCTTTCTGATTATCGTGTGAGCTGCTTCCCTCTGCCACACTCTTCCATCATGATGTCCTTCCTCACCTCAAGCCCTGAAGAATGGAGTCTGCTGTCTATGGACGGAGACCTCTGAAATGGTGAGCCCCCAAATAAAACTATCCTCCTCTACAATTGTTCTTGTCAGGTCTTTTAGTCACAGCAGCAAAAAAGCTGACTAAAACAGCCACAGGCTGGCCACCAAGTCTTTAACAAGTGAACTTTTGGAGGGCATGTGGAAAACAGAACTGTGTCTGATAGCACAGGTATTATAGCCAACCTCATAACTATTTACAGAAAGGAACACCAATCAGATGGACCAGGACTGTTCAAAACAAAGAAAGCATAACCAACTTAAAACCAATATTCGTTTTGAGGATTTTCTTTAAAATAAAGTAATATTTTTACAGAATGGACCAAAGGCATAGGCAACCACTTAAACTGAAGTTGTCTATGGATCAGCTGCATTGGGATCACATTGTAGAGTGGTCCATTTAAAAAGTAGATACCTGAGCCTGGCAAAGTAGTGCATACTTGTTTTTCTAGCTACTCAGGAGGCTGAGGGAGGAACACCTCTTGAGCCAGGATTTCAAGGCCAACCTGGGCAACAGAGCAAGACTCAAAGGAAGGAAGGAAGGAAGGAAGGAAGGAAGGAAGGAAGGAAGGAAGGAAGGAAGGAAGGAAGGAAGATGATCTTCCTTCATCTAGGAGGAAAGAAAGAAATAAATAGAAAGAAAGGATAAAAAGAAAGAAAAAGAAAGAAAGAAAGAAAGAAAGAAAGAAAGAAAGAAAGAAAGAAAGAAAGAAAGAAAGAAGAAAAAAGAAAGAAAGAAAGAAAGAAAGAAAGAAAGAAAGAAAGAAAGAAAGAGAAAGAAAAAAAGAGAAAGAAAGAGAAAGAGGAAAGAGAGAGAAGAGAGAAAGGGAGTGGAACAGAGGGAGATAGGGAGGAAGCAAGGGAGGGAGATTGATTTCTGGACTTCCTCTTGATCTATTGACTCAGAGTCTTTGCTGATGAGACCCAGGAATATGCAATAGCAAGCTTCCCTGGAGATCATAAAACCAAATTTGAGAACCACTGAAATGAAGTACCACCATCAAAGATTCATTTGTTTCCGGCTTTGGCTCTTTTTAAAATAAAAATATTTCTAGAAAAGAGAATGCATTAAGAAGTGAACTTAATGAGTATTAGCTCATTTATAACCAGCTATCCAATATCATAGTTCATGGAAGGCATGACTGGAATAGAGAAAAATGATGGTATTATGATTTGAATATTAGGTGTCCCCCAAATCTCCTGTATTAATGCAGGAATATTCAGAGGTGAATGATTAGACTATAAGAGCTGTAACCTAATCAGTCCCTCCTAGTTTGAATGGACTAAGTGGTAACTGTAGGTAGGTGGGGCATGGCTGGAGGAGATGGATCACTGGGGGTGTGCCCTGGAAGGGTGCATCTTCCCTACAACCATACCCTTTCATCATGATATCCTGTCTGGGTCCCAAAGGCCTGGAGAAATGGAGGTAGCTGACCATGGACTGTATCTCTGAAACCATGAGCTCAAAATAAATTTTTCTTCCTCTAAGTTGTTCTTGTCAGGTGTTTGGTCACAGTGACAAAAACCTAGCTAACACAAATGGGATCAAAAAAGTCCTGGCCTCTGGTAGTGGTGTCAAAAGGAGAAGGAGGAGAGGGCATTACTTTAAAATTTTCCCACAAGTCTGTTTTGCCTACAAGTAGTAGATAGGCTCAGATTGAAGCTCTTGGGTATATGGTATCATTTCATCAAAAGTTGCACTTGACTTTGATTCATGTCTGACAGGCAGGCATACTATCAAGCATGATTGTAATCTTTGCTGTATGTGTAGATAGAGAAGGGACCTTCCTAGGTAAAGCTGGTCTAACTGGCTCTTGACAGCAGTGCAGCTCAACTGTGAGTGGGAAGCTGGACTCTCTCCTTTGCAGGCATTTATCAGGGAGTAGTGGCAGGAATCCACCACACAAAGCTCAGAACTGTCCTTCCCTAGACAGAATGGTGACCATTACTGGAAAAATCCCCAACCCCATTATTGTTCCTGTCTTTCCCATTGCTGAATTAAACAAAAATCATTAGGTTTGTGGGGAGCAAGCTTCCTTTCTTGTTAAATGCTATAAAGCCAAGCCTTGTGGGCAGCTCTGGCTGATTATCAGGATTTTCAAATTGACTCTTCCACTGTGTAGAAGGAACTTAATTCCGTATCTAATTTTAATCTGCATCCCATGGTCAGGTGTGTTGTGTTAAAGAATTTGTTAACATTTAAAGAGGGGGAGCTGATTATATTGATCCTTCTTGTGTAAATTGGCCAAGGTGATCAATTTTGGGTTGTAAACTTTTGATGTTTAAATGCATTACCTTAATACCATTTAAGCACAGTCAATTGTCAACCCTATTAACCCATAGTGTACAGTCTGGATTTGGAAATAATTTGACATTTCCAGAATGGTAACATGAGGAGGGACGTTTAGCAATTTGCAAGGAAAGTAGGTCTGCCTTTCTCTTACAAGCTATTTCCAGTGTGTGCTACTAAAATAGGCAATCACAGGGTCTTTGCCATAGGTGTAGATGGTGTCGCCAAAAATCCACTCTTACCTCCTCATCCCATCTTAACAGCAATCATTGGAGAATAGTCATATTTGTATTAAGTTAGCTTTCAGACTATTAGTATACAGGTAGAGAAGAACTAATGGTGGTATCTGTTCTTGAAAACCAGCAAGAGGTACACACAAAGGCAAAATATTATCAGTGTGAAGATACTGACACAAAGAAGCTACATTATTTCCATAGCCTGGGAGATGTTTCAGAGACATAAGGTTGCTTTGACCTAGTAACAACAAAATCACCAACAAATTAACTCCTTTCAAAAAGCTTCCCTTGTGGGGCTGGAGATGTGGCTCAGTGGTAAAGCACTTGCCTAATATATGTGAGGCTCTGAGTTCAATCCCCAGCCAAAAAATAAAAAAATAAAAGCTTTCTTTGCTCATGTGGTAGATTCCCCGTATATGGCAGAACTTGATTAAATGCTATATTATTAAGATTAGGTACAGCTGAGAATGACAGAAAAGCCAAATCAACAGTGGCTTAAACTCATAAAGTATAATCCTGTTACATGAGAAATCTAGAGGTTAACAATCCAGTTTCTTATATTTTCCAGGGACTTTGGCTCCATCATCCCTGGGATGTGTCCCTTGGCTTATGAGCCAAGATAATTGCTTCAACTCTGGGCATCATTTTCCTTAAAGGACACTGCAGATGTCATATGGGAAACTTTCACTTACACATCAGTGGTGGGACTTAGACATGGGACTCTACTGAGGTACAAGGGAGGGTGGGAAATGTAGTATTAACATGTTTTGATAAAACTCAAGATTCTATTACAAATGAAGAGAATAGGCACTGAGGGTCAACTGATTATCCCTGTCCTAAAGTGTTGGAGATGAAGAAAAAATAACTGAGTATAATGGTTAATTTGAATTGTCAACTTGATTGGATTTGAAATGCTAATGATTGAGGGTGTGTCTAAGAATGACTGGAATGTGGGATAGAAACTGAAGTGGAGACCCTCCCTAAGCATGGGCAGCACCACCCAATCAGATGGAATAAAAGTTGGAAGAACAAGGAAGCAGATGCAGATGTAAGCTCGGCTCTTCTTGAACGGGTTCTTGATTGCTGCTTCGATCATCTGAGGATATCGGACTCACTCTTCACTCTTCTAAAGTGGACTCTGCCAGTGATTCTCCAGGTAGTTTCCAGAAGCCTTGGTCTCGGACTAGGGTAGCACTGTTGATCTTTCTTGTTCTGAGGCTTCTGCATCTTGGACTGTGCAGCTGATTGTTCCTCCACCTCTCCAGCCACAGATGGCCATTGTGGAGTATCCATCTTCTGGTGGAGTAAGCCAATCTATTAAATCTCTTTTTTATAATCATACTTCTTGTTGATTCTGTTCCTCTGGAGAACCCTGACTAATACACTGAGTCAAGCTTTTAAATTTTCGTCCCATATCATGTATGGATAATTCTGTTTCTCTGTTTCAATCCATCCAAAACCTTTCTGACAACCTAAACAAAAAGGAAATGTATCCAGAATGATTCAAGAGAAGGGGAATGGCCAAATATAAAACCAGTGTTTCTCTCCTGAATGATTTCCACCTATTTGTTTTCATTTGCTCATTTTATGTGGTACACCATGGGCATCAGCCCTGTTGTATCTTTAATCTGGTAAGCTAAGAATGTAATTTTTTTCAATGCAGTTGCAACTTTCATTAAAGCATACTAGTTGAGTTGCTAATGTTTTTAAATAAAGATAACTTGTGATTCAGGATACTCTACAAGACACACCTACCTACCTATCTATTCTATTTTCATTCCAGATGCCCTTGTTGCCCATGAGAAGTCTCATGGAAATTTGAAGCCTCAACACAAACCTAAACTATGTGCTCCGGGTCCAACACCCAGTTCTGGGGTCACTGATTTGCCCTAGAATGAAAGGCAGTCTTTTCTTTGGGAATCCTTTATTAGGAACAGACAATTCTCATCTGTTTAGGAAGGTTGGTTGGACACATGTTTAGAAGGGAAGAAATCTCCAATAAAGACAACTCTCAACCTGTGGATTAGCTATGCTTAATGATTCACCCCAGACAGGCTTAGCACAACTCTCTATTTTATGCTGCTTGGCTGTAGCTTTGACTGCCCATCTATGTGTGCTGAGGGAATGCAAATTTAAGTTTAATAGGAGCCCAAGCAAAATATAATTGAGGAGGTAACTTTCCCCAAATAATATACAAGGTAAAATAGACATGATTTAAAAATTGTCAGTGTCACATTCATTGATGTGGATAATCAAGAAATGACTATATAGTAAGGCCTCATTATTTTGGGCCCCAGTAATTCAGAATTTGTGATTAAATTTCTGCCCAGTTCCTGTTCAAATTACCATTGCACTATCTCTGAATGAATGGTTAGCTAAGCAAAGTAATAGTGTAAACAAGATTGCAAAGGAGCATGTTTAACTGAGGAGGGATCGATCTCTTTTTAAAGGCTTTGACACATTAATTATTTGAATGCAAATGAGGGTTGTTCATTACAAATAAGTCTTATCTAGTCATTAAAAATCTTCTAGTAGGACTTCATTTGAAAGCATTTTCTTACCAGTTCGTTTCTTACTCTGTATTATTGCAAATAATATAACTGCATCCAATTTTTAAAATATAAAACTTAGACACTTCGCAAATTAAGAAGCTTGCCGTTATTTGGCTTGTGTCATTAGGCTTCCCTGTAAGTGTAGAGAAATATTTAGCTATCCATAAACTGAAACTAACCCATTTGTAGAGTAGTGACTAATTCTGCAAATGGGTTAACTAGTCCTGTCCACATGGCAGAGTGACATTCAGGATGATATAAAACTACCTGAAATATTTTCAAGCACTAAATGAACTCAGTGAAGACACTGGTCAGGTATTTCATCTTTGATTTTATTCCAGTTATTTCAAATCACAGCCGATGATCTTAAAAGTATTCAAATGAAACCAGATGGAATGACGCACACCTGTAACCCCAGCTACGGAGGAGGCTGAGCAAAAGGATCACAAATTCAAGGGCAGACTCAGGAACTTAGTGAGACCCTGCAACAAAATATAAAATAAAAAGGATGTAGCTCAGTGGTGGAATGGCCTTGGGTTCAAACCCCAGCACTGGAAAAGAAAATAGTATTAAATTCACACTGAAAGCTTTTCTTTGTTTTTATAGATCTGATCAACCCAGTTGCAAATCAGAATAACTAGACATGTTTAAAACAACTAAAAGCAACCAAATAGCATTTATAATGCATTTAATATTAGTGGTATTTTTGGTAAAGTGGATCATGTGACCCAGTTAATTGCTTTGTAATTAAAGTCCCAAATCTTTAATCTGGGGCTGGAGAAGCAGTATTTTATTTTGGTGAAGAGCAGAAGACAACATGGTCCAAACCCAGGTTTTCCATTTTTAACATAAACATTCCTCAATTCAGTCTCCTCACTTTTAAAATGGAGAATACATTCCCTACTTCAAAGAGTAATGATTTAGCTGGGCGCAGTGGCACCCGCCTGTAATCCCAGCAGCTCGGGAGGCTGAGGCAGGAGGATCGCAAGTTCAAAGCCAGCCTCAGCAACTTAGCGAGGCCCTAAGCAACTCAGTGAGACCCTGTCTCTAAATAAAATGCAAAATAGGGCTGGGGTTGTGGCTTAGTGGTCGAGTGCCCCTGAGTTCAATCCCTGGTACTCACAAAAAGAGAGAGAGAGAGAGAGAGAGAGAGAGAGAGAGAGAGAGAGAAAAGAAAAGAGTAAGGGTTTAGCAAAGTAGCTGGCAAATATTATCATCATCATTGCTGTTATTAATATTAGTGATAATGTCTGCTGAAATTATGCAGCAAGAGAATAAAACTAAACAACTTTAAAAAGGACCCATAGTCCTATAGGTTTTGAGTTGCAGCAAGCTCAGCCAATGAGGTTCCCCAGTCATTGGCCTTTAGCCAGGGCACAGCATTTAAACATCAGTTAACCTTTTTATGCATTGACACTACTTGAAAACCCATTATGAACTGTGTGTGAGTGTAACTGAAAAGGTCACTGTGGGATCAATAGTACCTTCCAAACTAAGCACATATGAAGTCTGTCCTCTGATTAGTGAGTGTGGCTACTATCCAAATTGCCTGCCACCTAGACTCTCCATATGCCACGACATATTGTACACACGTAAGAAATTCCCAGGTTCAAGGCATTTCAATGGTTTTAAAGACATACCCATAGATCACAACTGCCCAACAGAAAAGCTAGAAAAACACATAGCAACTGTGTTATAGAACAAAATTAAAAGTGGCTAAAATTCTGTCTAGAGTCAGCCAACAAAACACATTGTTTTTGGTCTCTTACAGAATGGCAAACCTTTCAAAAAGGGGTATTTTTATTCCTCCAAAGCATCTTAATTTGAGAACACTGTCTCAGATATTCACTGATCTTTCTCTTTTTAGAAATATTTATTATAGCATTCCCTATAGGATCAAATGCAGGAGGATATGAGGAACTGAAAGAATGAGATCAGTTCTTACTCAGACTCTATCCATACAAATTAACAAATAGAATTCTTCCAATGAGAAAGAATACAACTAGAAGCTGCATTAACTAGTGTATACATCTATATGTCATTAGGGATGTCACAAGGGATTTGAAGGAAATAGTCAAGTGCTAATATTTAGGATTCAATTGTTAAAGAGAATGAAATAAAAGTTATTCTTCTAAGGGCATCCCTTTCATTTACCTGCATTACATTAATGTTGTCTTGTATGGCAGAGAAAGAGACAGAATTACATACTGGAAACAGTATTGCACATAACTCCAGGCATACTCAAAATGTGTGACTAGACACAATATCCTCTATCTTCTATGCTGCAACTGGAAAAAGAAAATTTGTGAACCACTAACTGCACTGCAAGGCACCAGCTGCCCAGGTTTTGCCCTGCTAAAAGCTCCTCACTGCAGTTTGCTTTCTCATTCTCCCTTCCATTGCTACCCCAACTCCTTCAAATATAGAATCCTCATACCTGTGCATGACTGGTAGGATTTTTTAAAAATTAGCAATCGGAATAGTAAAACATCCATTCTTGTTTTTTAATTCCTCTTTTCTGTGACGGACCACATGACTATGAGATGTGTGGACGATTTCACGTTTGCCTGATACCTTGTATCATGTCAAAGTAAGGAAAGTTGGGGACAAGAATATGAAAGTTTGTCTTAGGAAAATGGTGAAGCACAAGTACAGACATAAAGAGACATCCCCACCCATCCAGCAAGATCATGTTACCACTGTGTGATAATGAGGAAGGCTACCTATAGGAGTCTAAGTTGTTCCATTTATGAGTTAGACAACAGTGATCTCCCTCTTTACTAATGTGTTGTGAAGGCTATTAAATTAGTGTTTTTTAAAGGGCGTTAAAGAAATGCTAAGTAGTAGTAGTACAGACAAATTTACTTAAAGTAATGAATAATGGAATCTGTGTTTCATTCATCATTTCTGGCAAAGCAAGTATATCAGAGGAAGCCAGTCATTTTTTTCAAGTTTCATGACAAATTTGCAATTCAGAAATAATTCTTTAGGTTTTTTTATGCCTTCTTGCCCAATTTATCATTGACTGTTGAGACTAGTGCCTGTTTGTTGGCTTTATGTCTGTTCTCCAGCAATTTGTTGAGAACTACTGGTAAATAAAAGGGTACTTTTATGAAATAGTTCAGGCCTAAAAGGTTAGGGTAGAATAAGTGAAGGAATATATGCTGTTAATTCAGTCTAGAAATGTAATGAGAAGGCTCACAATTGGAACTCCTGAGTCTGCACAGAACCAAATTTAATATTTGGGCTTTGAGAATATATGTTTATTCTTCAATCTGTGCATGTATATCTAAGGCTCTGGTACAGACACTAATCCTAACTCAGGTTTCTGCTTTTCCCATTGGGTAAAGGATACAATGGAGGGGAATGTATTCCTCACACTTGAATATTTATGGCTGGATGATTGCATTGAAGGATAAGGAAGTACTCAAATGAGGGCATACAAATTCCTTTTCAAAATATTTTGGTTCAGTTTGGGTTAGGTCTGCCTACTTTAACCAATGTCACTCCCACATCTTGTAAAAAATATATGTATATACATTTGTAATATAAAATACAAATTTTACATTATTTGTAAAAAATATATGTATATACATGTATGTACATATAGTTGTATATATCAAACATTGAGGTATGACAATATTTATAAAATATTAATAAACTATAAAGAATAATGATACAATGAGCATGTGTTTCTACTACTACACAATTTAAAATATAAAATATTACCATTAACTTCAATGTTTCCTGAATGCCCTTCTCCAATCCTGTTTGTCTCCCTCAAAGGTAATCACTACCTTGAAACATGTGTTTATCATTCCCTTGCACTTCTTTATAGTTTATCATATGTATTTATATATATTAACATTTTATTTAGTTTTATGATTTTGAACTTAATTTTAAGAAAAGGAGAATGTATGTTCTTCCATTTTTTTTCATGCAATATTCTAAAAATAATCTGTGTGGCTGTGTGAAACTGTACTTTCCTAATTTTTATTGCTATCTAGTTTTAAGGACATAAAATAATGTGTTGATCCATTTCACTGTTTATGGACCTTTGGTTTATTCCAGTTTGGGGGTAGTAAGTACAGCAGTACTATAAACATTCTTGTCCATGTCTCTAACTATGTGTGTTTTTTACCCATTTCACTATCATTTTTTATAAGTATATGTGCATATAAAATCTGAACACATCCTTTGTTCATCATATATGTTATAAATATCTTCTCCCAAATTATAGTTTTTCATTTTACTTTCTTTATAGTGAATTTGATGAACAGAAGTTTTTGCTTTATTTTAGTGGCGTCCTAGTTCATTTAATGTTTCTGTAACAGAATACCACAGACAGGGTAATTTATACATAACAGAAAATTATTTAGCTTGTAGTTTTGGAGGCTGGGTAGCCTCAGTTCAAAGAGCTGCATCCAGTGAGGACCTTCTTTGTGCATCACAGTATGGAAGAAGGCATCACATGGGTAGGGGAGCAGGAAAGCTCATCCTTTGTTTTTGCCTTAATCTGCATTCCAATATTTGCAAAACCTTTTGTTTTTACAAGTGCTTTTTCTAAATGCTTATTGGTCTATCTCTTAACAGACATATTCAGATATATTCCCATATTTTTTGTTCAATGCTAGGAATTGAATCCAGGTCTTGCTCATGCTAGGCAAGCACTTGACCACTGAGCTCCATCCTCAGCTGAACTCATCCTTCATAAAGACCCCACTCTTGCAATAATGCATACACTCCCATAGTAATGGTATTCACCCATTCATGAGGCTGCTCTCCTGACCTAATCACCTCCTAAAGGTTCCATCTTTCAACATTGTTGCACTGAGGATTAAGTTTCCAATATGTGAACTTTGGGAAACACATTCAAACCATAGCAAATGGAGTTGAATTTCAAACATCTTTTTTCTCTATAGTTTGTGCTTCCTATATCTTCCTACCTTGGAGAAATAAAAATATTCTCCTACAAGTGCCTTTGAAAATGTTTTTTTTACCTTTTACATTTAAGGGCTCAGTCCATTGAAAAGAATTTTGAGTATAAGAGATAGCATAAGAGATAGATAGTATAGAAAGCACTCGATAGGTAGTATTAGCAGCCCCAAAACTTAGTGGATTAAAACAAAAATTTATTACCTCCCATGAGTTTGGTGGTTGACAGACTCACCTGATATGTTCTCACTTGGGATCTCTCATACAGTTGCCATCAAATTATAATTGAGTCTGGAGTCATTTGAAGACTTCTTCATTCATGTATCCAATACCAGGGCTAGTCTCACATCCTTCTCTCCACAGGGTCTTTCCATGTAACTGTCTTGGGTTTCTTCACAGAATGGTAGTCTCATAGTACTTAAACTTACATGATTGCTTCCTTACCCCAGGGCAAACTTTCCAAGAAATCAAAAGTGGAAGTTGTTTGGTTTTAAAGGTCCAAGCCAGAAACTGTTTTTCTGCCATATCTGTTGTTCAGAAAAATCACATAACCTACCCACTTTCATTGGGAAAAGAAACAGATTATACCTCTGAAAAGGGAAGTTTCAAAGAATTTGAGACCATCTTTAACTGACTACAGTATTCAAATTTATTATTTCCTATATGGAAAACCAACTGACTCACTGAAACCTACATAGGGTCCTTCCAACTACTCTCTCCACACAATAATGTTTCAAGATA
The DNA here is from genome assembly GCA_020662805.1 of Glaucomys volans. NCBI lineage: Eukaryota > Metazoa > Chordata > Mammalia > Rodentia > Sciuridae > Glaucomys > Glaucomys volans. The sequence continues at coordinate 75,942 of JAJEJO010054049.1, forward strand.
GGCAATTTTCTTTAGAACCCCTGTGTGAAGGAGGAGTGTCTTTATTTCCAGCTCACCTTGGCCCTAAGGACATAACTTTTTGGGGTCCTAGTTTTATATGAGAGTGGGTGTCTTATAGTAGATTCCCCATTTGGTTGGCCCTAGTTTCTGTCTCCCATTCCCCATACTTGGCAAGCTCAATACAAAACTGAAAGTTCAAGTTCATTATTTGGCAAATACCCTCAAGGCAAAAATTACCTTTCTTCTCTGGGTTTTTGCTTCATTTTGTCTTAACTTCCTTCTTATTTTCTTGACAACTCACTTATGCCTTAAGTACACACACACACACACACACACACACACACACAAATAACATTGTTGAGCAAAACCAGAAATTAAGAAATTCCAGTGTTGGGGAAAGGAAAGTGGGTGAAGGAAATGAGAAAATATCCGTGTAACTATGTGCCAAGGGTATGGGATTCAATGACAGTTGTCATTGTGTCTTTATCATTGCAGTGCATTCATTTCATTTGTATTAGTTTGGATTTTGCATGTTACTGTTAAAGAAGGTGAGATTTCTACAGCTTAGGTCTGAAGAACACACTCCATGTAGGAAGATAGTGAATCATTATTATCTTGAGTTTACAAATAGCATTCTGCTAATCGATTCATACTTTAATGTGGCAGCATTTCTGTAACTGCACATGCTTTCCAATCATCATTGCCAGGTAAATGTGAAGATCTGAACCTTTGAAAAGAGATAGATAGATGGGGATTCATGGCAATCTTCAAGGGTGGTGCTTTATGTTATATTTTTGTTGTTTTGTGTTTGTTTCATTTGGGGACTTTTTTATTTGTTCTAAAAGGAGAGCTATTAAATTGTACACTTCAAAGAAAGTTTTATGAGCAAGTAAGGCTTTAAAACACAACTCTGGACTTCATCCCATACTTGAACTTCAGATAAGGTGATATAACATAGTAGTCAAGAATAAGCTATCTAAACTTACTTTCCAGCTCTGCCATTTCATGGCTATATACTTTTTGTCAAGCTATATAATCCCTCAACTTTAGTTGCCTCATCTGCATATGGATGTAATGAGTACCAAATGAGATTAGCACACATCAAGTATAACTTAGCATGATGCCTGGCTCTTAAGCACATAAATGTTGATTGCAATTATTGTTGCTCTTATGATGTGAAGTTCCCAAAATGATAGCATAAGATTTGGGATATTTGCTAAATACAATACTTGATTGCTAATAGAAGGGAAAATCAATATTTTTTACATATTAAGATGACCATTTGACCTGTTAATTTTAAACAATTGCACCAAAAGTTTTGTGGCAAATTTCCTGAATCTTTCAATAAAGACCACGGTAAGTCCTTTACCTCTCAAAAGGAAATGGTCTAGTCTATGAATAGTGTTTGTGAACAGGAAATGTTTTGAAGTTTCCTTTGAAATATGACTGTATTCTAAAGTTGAATAGCAATGCCCACAGCAAAGCAAGGTGATAGGAACTAAAAAGAGTCCAATATGTTTAAATGCCTTTTGTCATCATTTTTATTTGATCAAGAAAGCGTTGACTGAGCCAGCTTTTTCAATGTGCAGTTGCACTTGCAGTTTTATTTATTAATGATCACCAATAGCCTCCATAATTTGGATGTAATGGTTAAACAATTACCTATTGCATTTGAACTGAAAAAAGAAGAAGGAAAGTCATTTAATTGCTAGTAATTTTTCCTCATTATACAAAAGCCCTTCCTTACTGCTCAGTAACATAATAATAACAGCCAGATAAAACAGTGATTTGGCACTCAATAACTCGTTTCCCTTCTTAATAGTCAAACTATAAATCCCAAATGGCCTCATATAGCATAGAAGCCATAGGGCTGAAAAGAACATATTTTCAATATTTTTTTAAGAAAAAAAAAACAAAGGGATCTTGCTAAGAGTTGAGAATAAGAGCTCTTTCTCTGATTCCTGTGTCTTTGTAATACTGCAGTCCTACAGATCAACACAAAACTCTGTTCCTTTTCCCCTCATCTTCAATACTTAGACCAACACTGGTGATTTTCTTACTATAGTCTTAGAAATGACTTGCTGCAATGACAGATTTAGGTAAATAATTCTGTCTTTCTGAGTGAAAGAGAAAGAAAAACATATGATATGCATTAATCTTATTCTGTGGTTTAACTCCCAGCTTCCCCAGAGCTGCTCACGAAGGACTAGCATGGGTCTAATAGAGAAATCCGGGGTATTAGGAAGGTCACACATTTTATGGCAGCTTCCTTGTAAACTAAATCCAAGTAATTTATTCATGATGGTATCTATTTCAATTGTGGAGAGACAGAATGAAAGAAAATGTAGTCTGAACAGTGATTTAAAAACAGAAATACTTGGGCTTTGCTCCCAGCCTTAATGTCAACTGCCTCTATAGCCTCCGTGCATCCCAGAAGGGTACTCCAAGGATTAATTAGCTTCTTAAATGTTCGAACGCAAAAATGTGCTAAATAAACACATGACAAATTGAACTTCTGAGAGAAAAAAAGAGAGACCTAAATTGTGGTGGGGGTGTGGGTGGAGAATTGTCATAGAGTGATAGATTGTTTAATGTTTGTCATTCTTATTTTGGAAAAATAGAAAGAAAATATCCCTAAAAGGTATATTGCTTTGTATACACTGAAGGGGTGGGGGGAGAGGAAAAGGTTAAAAAATCATCAGAAGCTAATAGAATACTGTGATCCATATCCAGGGACTAGAAGTGGGAGGTTGAGTGAAGATGAGGATGAACTATACAATAATGTAATTCAAGGATTTGTGGGTAGGAAAAAAAATAGTAATCTTTCAAGAAAGGAAATAGGACACTGATCTTAGGAGGCAGACAGCATTGTGGTACAAAAAGCAAAAGATGAGACTAGATAATTAGATGGACTTGTCCCACAGGAAATAAATCAAGAGCAAGAGAAGGTGGGTAATATTAGTGTTGTAGGTAGATGGACACTAGAATACCAAGTCAGTGTTACCGAACCAAAACACAGGAGCTGAGACCTGATGTAATCAAAACTGCAGGGAATGATTGAAAATGAGAGAGAAAATTTACAGCAGTATGATAATAAGCTAGTCATAAAGTGTAACTTCTCAGGTTGAATAAAGAAAGAAAGAAAAAGTAAAATGCAGAGGAGGTGGACAGTGAGAACATAATATGATCCAGAATGCAGTTTCAGTCGGGTATTGGAATATGAAGGAAGAGAGAAATGGGAACATAACACAAAAGAAAGAAGGAAGTATAGAAAATGAGATAATTCTAAGGTGAGGGGCAGGACCTTACAAGAAGAGATTTGTAGCACAATAAGATAAAAAATGGAACTTCAACATGCATGCTATCTAGGACTTCAATAAAGATAGAGTTCAAAAGCAGGAACAGAACAATATTGGTACATATGCTTTGCTCATTGAACCCAGTATCTCTTCCTCATAATTATCCTGCATGTCCAGTTTGCATTCACTTCTGTAGAATGAATGTAGACACCTGCCCAGAGCCTGCATCCCCAGTTAGAGATTCAAATGCCATTATTCCCCATTATTTCCTTTCAGTTCAGTGATTCTTCTCAGCAACTTTGCTTGTGCTCTCGTCAGTCTAGACCTTTGAAAAACCCACTTCATGGGTGTCAACCATTTAACTCTGGAGCTTTTTAAATTTCTTTGACAGGATTTTTTTAATGTTAAAACCTTGCTATGAGCTTTTCTTTGCTTATCTTTATTTTACACAAAGTTGCACCCAAAATGCTTACAGAGCGTTTCTTGAAACCCACACTACAAAATTATTGGTGATTTAGCTAGTTACCTCTTCTGAATTGGCCAGATAAAAGCCATAAAGCTTAATTATGTAATAAAGTTTCCTTCTAAATTTCAAAGTCCCTAAGAGAACAATCATTTGCAGTATCCAGACCAAGATTTTGTGTGCAAGATCACTGAGTATCCCACATAGGTTTAAGGCACAGACTGCTACAGCTTCATGGTTGCATCTCCAGCCCTGCCTTAGTTACTTAACCCTCTGCCCGCCCTGCTTTATGTCACCCACACTAACTGATTCACAAAAGGTAGAGAGACCTTGGTTTTAGAATGAAGTTCCCTTTTTATATATTGCTTTGATTGTTCCTGAATTCTTTAATCCAAAATAAGGACAGTAGCCCCACCCAAAATTACCCCAACTAGACACTCAAGATTGGCCTATTTTTCTATTGTAACAATGTATTTGATATATTGGTTTGCAATTATTATTATTCCTAATAACTTCTTCAGTACAAAAGTAGTCAGTGCTCATTGCATAATATAAAATATATTGAAGAAACACACACAAAAAGACAATAAAGACAAAGACTTGAGTAGACATTTCTCCATGGAAGATACACAAATGGCCAAGAAGCACCCAAAAAATACTCAACATCACTAATTATTAGAAAAATGCAAATCAGGCATCATGTTTCATGCCTGTAATTTCAGCTATACAGGGCTAAGTAGGAGGATTGCAAGTTCCAGGCCAGCCTGAGTGACTTAGTGAGACCTATCTCAAAGTAAAAATAAAAAGGAAATAAAGAAAAAGGTCTGAGAATGGAACTCAGTGGAATAGTGGCCCTGGGTTCCATCCCCAGCACTGTGGAAACAAAAACAAACACATGAAATAACAAGCGTTGGCAGAGATGTGGAACAAAGAAAACCCTTGTGCACCATTGGTAGGAATGCAAAATGGTACAGCCAATGTGGAAAACACTACAAGTTTTCCTCAAAAATTTAAAAGTAGAATTACCATATGGTTAAGTAATCCCATCTCAGGGTGTATATCCAAAAAATTGAAAGCAGGATCTCAAAGAGATAATTGCACACCTATGTTCATTACAACCTTATTCACTATAGTCAAGAGGCAAAAGCAACCTTAATGTCCATCAACAAATGAATAGAAAGAAGAAAATGTAGTAAATACATGAAATGGGATATAATTCGGTCTTAAAAAGAAAGAAATCCTGTCACATGCTACAACATGGATGAACTTTGAGGACATTATACTAAGTGAAATAAACCAGAAACAAAAAGACAAATACTGTCTAATTCCATTTTTTATACAGTATCTAAATTAGTCAAACATAGAAGGTCGTTGCCAGGGATTTGGAGGAAGGAAAGAAGAAATGTCATTCAGTGGGAATAGACTTTCAGTTTTGGGAGATGAAAAAGTTCTAGAGATTTATTACACAACAACATGAATATAGTTGACAGTACTAAATTATATACTTAAAAATGGTTAAGAGAGTGAATTTTATTTTGGACATTTTTTAATCACAATTAAAAGCTTAAAGAATTTAGAAGCAGCAGTAGTGGCTTGAAAAGCACTTATGCATTGGAGCTTACTAACTTGCTGGGCCTGGAATGCTATCATGATATAAATGAGTCTGGCCTTGGTCTCTTGGAGGATACCAAACCACATCTCAGCAGACAGCTAATCAGCTATCATATAACTAACAAGGAACCAAATAGTCATTCAGCTACCGGTCAACCTAGTAGCCAATCACAGACACAAGCAAGACCCACTACAAAAATCTACTGAGGCTGACCAAGGTCTGCAGCATCTACTGAACACAGTCCAACATGTTAACCTACCCATTTTTTAGCTAACAAATAGGTTTTTTTTTTTTTTTTTTTAAAAGGAAAACAGAAATCACTCATTTTTCAGAACTTTTCGTAGGAAGCCAATGGTGAATTTATATAAATTGCTTGTGTGTAAATATATAGACACACATTTATATGTTGGGGGGTATATGTACTGATTCTTTCCTGATCTAAAAATGTATTTATCTGGTTTCATTTGTACTATTGTCATAATAGCATTCTGTCATTCATTTACATCCTTTCTTTAATCCCAATGCCTTATTGTGGAGCATTAGGGTCTTTTAATGTTATGATATTAAAAATGATGCTGACATGAGCACTTTGTGGTTATATATGTAACACAGTCATAATTATTGTCTTAGGATGAATTCTCAGGAATGGGATATCTAGGTGAAAAGTATATAAAACAAATTACTTAGATGTCTTAAAAGCATGAATTGAATTCTCTTCAAAAGAGAGAGTGAGGAGTGAATTTTCTTTTCACATTCACTCACTAAGTTACACTTTTTTTGAATCCAGCATTGTTGCATTGTAAAAATCATTTGATTAACCACCTTGGTGAATAGACCAAGAAAGACATCTCTAGGCAATGGGAACAGATATTAATGGGTAAATTCTTATTATAGATGAGTGACACACAAGTGGAACCCAAATAGAAAAAGAAAAAACCTATTGCTATTAGTTTCAATGTCTGCATGGTCTATAAAATGTAGCAGATTTTTCAGTGCCTGTGGTGAAATGCAGCACACATTTGAGAGCATGAACAGGCACCAAGAGCTTTAAATGCTAATAATGCTATAAGAACCATTAAATTGCATGTGCATAAATGCCTTCCAAATATTTAGTTCTATCCACACCCTTGAAGAAATAATATTAAGGTCTATTTATTGTTCATCTCCATCTATTTTAAATGCCAGTCAATCTATGAATGGCTGGCATACATATCAGAAGGCTATTCAGCTGAAGACAATCATTAAAGTGGGATGAATCAACATTTTATTAAGTAAAACTTCATCATAGCTAAATATTTTGGATTTAAAGCAAAGGAACTCCTTGTTCTTTTCAACTAAGGAACAAATAGATGTCTATTTCCTCTTATACTCTGCAATGCAAGTTTGACCTAAGTCTTATATGTGTGCATGGGTGCGAAAAAAAGAGAAATATTTGTGGGGTTGGGGGTGTATCTCAGTGGTACAGCACTTGTCTAGCATGTGCAAGACCTTGGGTTCAATCCCCAGCACCACATACACACACACACACACACACACACACACACACCTTAATCACACTAGAGCACTTAGCTTATGCCCAACATGATGAGTATACACTAGAGCATTTGGATAATATTCAATAATCATTGACTTCTAGGTGACTAAGATCTTTGGGGCATCTCCCATAAACATGGAGTTTAGGGATTTAGTAACCATCAATAAGGTATTAATGGAGTTTTGATAGTTCTTGGCAAGTCTCTGTAACTGTTCCCTTACGGGTTAGCAGAATTTTGAATCAGTATGAAGGCAACCAATAAGTAGCCCTCCAGGTTGATCTCTGGGACTAAAATCATAATAGAAGCTGCTTAGGAAGTAATTGTTTCTATTTTTTTATACCTTTATTTTATGTGGTGCTGAGGATTAAACCCAGTGCCTCACAGGTGCTAGGCAAGCATTCTGCCACTGAGCTACAACCCAAATCCCAGTGACTGTATCTATAAAGTTAGAGAAGCTTGATACTAAACTATACTGTCCTTAAATATGAAGTTTCCTTTTCTGATTCCTGGAAAGTGTATTATTTGGGAGGAGAGGTCAGTCCATGTGACTAGTAGAGCATCTCCAACAATATCACAGTTGGGGGAAAGAGTCCCACAGAACCCCAAGAAAACTGTCTCTACTGCTAATGCCTGAACAAAGCAAATAGTGGGAAAACATCTTAGGGAGTTCTAACAATGGAGCCGAGTCAGTGTAAAATTGAGCACTGAGAACAAATTTTAAAAGATGCTGTCAATATATCTGGGCAATTGTTAAAAATAATTTTATTTCTTTTGGTAGTGGCCACTGGGATCAGGAACTTGTTTTCCCCTGCCACCACTGGCACCACTGCCATGCCTTGAACTGTAAACAAAAGCTTGTTAATGCAGCACTGGGAAGGCAGTTTTGACTCTCTCAAAAATAGGAACATTATTTCTTTCTCTTTCATTTGTAAAGCTCTGTGTGAGTTTTGCAGACAGCACTGACAGCGCTGATGAGAGAAATGGTTCAAATACCCTATTGGTGTAGACTTGACATATGCCTACATGTGTGCATGCACTCATGCACACACACACACACACACACACACACACACACAATTACTGGCAATGGGTTCAAGTAAATATGATTTCTTCTTACAATCTATTTCAGAAAAAAAATTTCAAAAGACTTCTATGGTTTTAAGATTTATACTTCAAGTACGGTATTTAGCAAGACAGAAAAACCTCTCTTGCTCTTGAGATAAGCTCTCTCTCTCTCTCTCTCTCTCTCTCCCTCTCTCTCTCTCTTTCTCTCTCTCTCTCTCTCTCTCTCTCTCTCTCTCGCCACTTAAGATAAACAAGTTTAGAAGTTTATCTGACTTATAACCAAGACAAGGCAGAGTTAGGGTATTGTAAATCTAAGATCTATGATTTAATTCTATCTCCCCTACCACCAAAATGTGTTTTCAATGTTTTTAACCAAAGACATTTTTTTATCTTTGAGTTTCTCACTTGAGGAATGTAGGTCTTAGAAATCCCTAAGATATATTATTTGTAGGTACAGAAAATAGAATGAGATTGTGGACAGCAAATCTTTCAAGCACATAAATGGAAATGAAATTATGAGAGCACAGTAATTAACACAGATGAAAATAGTTCGTATTCTTCCCTAGAATTCTTGTGGGTGATAAATTGCCTTAGCTGGAAACAATATTTTCAAGTTGTAAATCTTCATATGACTAACGACTTCCCTACATCTTGTAATGAAATTAGAGAACAAATATTAAGATATAGTCTTTATTTATCTGTACAATTATAATACCAGAACAACAGCATGAACCTGCACATGAAATTAGGACCACAAGTTATTACTTGATGGCCATTTTCCCATCAAAGTACATGGGAAGTAGTGAGTAGACAGAAATGTAGGATAACTACAATTTACAGTCCTATAACTTATCAAGTGGTTAAAAGATTTCCAATTTATGCTGGAAGTATTTATTTTAGTTTGAAAATTTTTAATGTATTGAAAATTCAGTTGATGAAAAGGAAAATCAGGGTATTTCAAAGAATACATCTTAGAAAAGCACGTTTGTAACACCTGAATGACTATTTTGCTGTAGAAGGCTATTGTTCATGTATAGTTTCTCACATGTTACAAATGTTCCAGCCCACTGTTAAACTGGAGAACAGTAACATCAGAAAAAGAGTGTGTCTGTTACTTTCTCTGAGCATCCGTGTGAGCTTTTGCTTCCTTGCTCCAAAAACCACCCGGAGGGATTAAACTCAGAACTTAGTACAGCCATCAAACATGAACCTGAATTCCTACCTACATTCACTTTTTATAGGGAGAGGGCTCAGTAGAGCTGCTTCCATGGTCCAAAGGCTACAACTAACCCTATTTAAGTAAAGGTGGAAGAAAACTGGCTTTGATCCACAATTCAGCAGTTCCTAAATCTTGAGTCTGATTACATCAGTCACCTCATGATACAGGAGAAGAATTTAGAATCAAAGGGCACTGATATATTATAGAAAATATAAAAACTATAAAGTTTTAATTCTTAGAATTTAATCAGTCTGAATACCTACCCTTCAGGGATGCTATAAAGGAGATCTATATATTGGATTTATCCTCTGAGATCAATTCCAGTCTTCTGATTCTATGACTTCTAAGTAGGCTTTTGGGACATAGTCTTTTCCAGATGATTTTGACTGTTTTCTTCCATAGACACATGTGAATTAACAGATGCACTCTTAGGTAAGGGGACAATATGTAGACCAAAACTCTATACTGAAAAACCTGGGTAAACAAATTGAGTGCAAGTCCATTGCTTTCCCCATTTTATCATCCCCTTTATACAAATTCATATCCTATTTAATTAAAAATTAGTTGGGCAAGTTCCAGAATGGAATAGTAACTTGTGTAACTAAAACTCCCATGGATAAAAATTATAAACTCTGGGGAAAATATATGCATCATTTTTATTTGAAGAAACTGAATACAAAACAAAAGATGTCAGAAAATGGAGGGTGCTTTGACCTTTGAAAGAAGAAAATTACACTGGTTGAGTATCACCATCAAACACCTTTTCGTCTGACACCAATTCTTAATCTGAGTATCATACAGGTAAAGGGGAGTTTACAAGCTAAGTTTTTAGCTCGCCCCATCTACAGCTCCTTCTTTTGTAGGATTCACCCCCTTCAAAATCCATTCAGTGAAACATCCCAAAGTTCATTATCTAACACAAGAGGCAGTAATGGTTTTGTGTAAATGGCCAGATAATAAATATTTTAGACTTTTTAGGCCACATGAAGTCTCTGCTGTATATTCTTTTCTGTTTTCCTTTTTGTTTTTTGTACTCTTTTTAACAATGTGAAAGCCATTTTTAGCTTGAGGGCCCTACAAAAACAGGCCATATTTGGTCTTCAGGCCATAATTTGTCTATCCATGATCTTAACATCTCAAGCAAATAGGATTGCCACATGTAACATATAAATATGTGGATTCCCAGAAGAAGAGGGGAGAGAGAATGGACCACAAAAATATGTAGTGGTGATGGTTGTGCAACTCCATAAATAAACTAAAATCATCTAATAGTGTCCTTTAAATGGATGGATATTGCAATTTATGAATTATAGCTCAACAAAGGTTTAATAGGATTCAAATGATACATTTGAGAAAGGACAGTCTCGTCAATAAACGGTGCTGGAAAAATATCCCCATGTAGAAGAATGACACTAGATTCTTATCTCTTACATTGACCAAAATTAACAGAAAATGGATTGAAAACTTAAATGTAAAGCCTGAAACTACTAGAAGAAAACATAGGCATAATGCTTCAATACATGGGAATGAATAAGAATTTTCAGGATAAGACGCCCAAAGCATAGAAAACAAAAGCAAATATAATTACATGAAACTAAAAAGCTTTTGCACAGCAAAAGAAAGAGCAAAGAGATAATATATGGAGCAAAGAGATAATGTACAGATTTTTCCTTTTTTTGTTTTTTATACTCTTTGAAAAATGTAAAATCCATTCTTTGCTAGAGAAAATATTAGAAAAGTATACAATAGTCAAGCAATTAATATCTATAATATATAAGAAACTCCAAAAGCTCAATAGCAGAAAAACAAATAACTTGATTAAAACTGAACAATGAACAATGAAAACCATTTCTCAACATAAGACATACAAATAGTTCTCAGCATGTCAAACCAGGAGCAGAATAAAAGAAGACAGTCAGAGCTAGGCTTGCTCATCTTATAACAACCCTCCCACAAGAACTCAAAGGAACACAGAAGAACTACCAAGTACCCCCCCATGAACTATTTCATGCCTTCAATGACGTAAGGACCTCCCACTAGGCTCTACTTTCCAAAGATTCTACCACTTCCCAATAGTGCCACTCTAGGGGAATCAAGCTTTCAATAATAATGGACCTTTGTGGGACATAAACAATTACAGTACATCTAAACACAATAGTTAATTAGATAATTAGTGGTAATTTCACAAAGCACATGTATATCAAGGCATCACATTATATATGGTAAATATTGTCCATTACCTAAATAAAGGTGGAAAAAGAATATATAGTCAATTACATTAAACATGTAACTCTAAAACAATAGAAAAATTGTTGAAATATTTGGAAGTATAAAAGCACACTTGACATTTAACTCATGTATCATGTATCAAAAACATGTATAACAGGAAAGCTAAAAAATACTTTAATCAGTGTTATAATGAACATATGACATATATAAAACTTTATAGGATGAAGTTAGAACATTACCTAGAGGAAATTTTGTAGCATTAAGGACTTATCTTAGGAAGGATAAAAATTATCAAATCAGTAATCGTACCTTTCTCCTACAGAAGCTAGGAAAGGAGGGGCAAAAAAAACTCAAAATAAATATGAGAGAAAAAAATAAAGCTAAACAGGGAAATCAGTAGATCTGAGAATAAACAACACAGAATTTGGTTCTCCTTAAAGAGTAATACAACTTATAAAAGCTCTATCAATAGAAAACAAAACAAAAAATACCAATATTAAAGACACAAGAGAGAATATCACTACTGTGACTTTTCCAACCACATACAACAAAGAACACAGACTTTCCAAAATTAGCTCAGAAAAGTTCCTAGCAATTAATACAATATACAGCAATGGTAGTTCTTGGAGAGGATCTAATTTTCATAGTTGCCTTATAATTTTGAAAATGTGTAGTTTTCAACAAGAATTATGAAACCTATAAAGAAATAGTAAGTATGGCCAATACATAAGAAATAATACATGCAACTTTCCTGAGCAAGATCAGATATTGGGCTTACTAAACAAAACCATTAAATCAGCTATTTTAAATATGTTTATAGAACCAAAAGAAAGCATGTCAAAAGAACTAAAAGGAAATCAGGAGAACTATGTCTCATGAAATGTAGACTATCTGTCAAGAGACAGAAATTACAGAGCAAACAAATAGTCTGGAATTTTAAAAGGCATAACATCTAAAATGAAGAAATCACTAGAGGCACTCACTAGCAGATTTGATCTGCAGTCAAAGGTTCTTTCAGTCACGATGGGTCAAATAATATCCAGTCAGAAGAACTAAAAGAGAAAAATAAACTGAAAAGATCCCAAGAGACTCTTAAGACACCACCAAGAACATAATTCAACTATATGCTATCTACCAAAACATATTTTAGATTTCAGATTCAAAGACAAATAGGATTAAAGAAAATGATGGATTCCATACAATCAAGCAAAAGAAAGCTAAATGACTATAATAATATAGGACAAAATAAACTTTAACTGCTGGACATGCTGGTGCACTCCTGTGATCCCGGTGACTATAGAGGCTGAGGCAAGAGGATCACAAGTTCAGGGTCTGCCTCAGAATCTTACCGAGAACTTGTGTCAAAATAAAATAAATGGCTGGGGATGTAGTCTAGAATAGAGTGCTCCTGGGTTCAATCCCCAATACCACCAATAAACAAACAAACTATAAGACAAAAATTGCTACTAGAGACAAAGGGGAAGATTATATAATGATATCACTGTTAGTCCACATAGAAGATATAACAATTATAAATATGTATACAACTAACATATCACATGAAACAAAAATTCACAGAATTGAGAGGAAAAATAGTTCAACAATAATAGTAAGAGACTTTAATATCCCACTTTCAACAATAGATAAAACAAGTAGACAGAAGAGAAGTAAGGAAATAGAAGACTAGAACAACACTGTAAAACAATTAGACCTAACAAATTGCTATGAGACATTCCCATTAACAGCAGAATATACATTCTTTTCAAGAGCACATAAAACATACTCCAGGCTAGACTGTGTGTCTGGCCATAATAAGATTTAAAATAATGAAATTGACAAATTTTAAAAAATTAAAATCATATGAAGTTGTTCTTCAATCACAAGGAAAGAAATTTCAAATTAAAACAAAAATGAAATTTGGAAGATCCACAAATATATACAAATTAAACAACACAACTCTTAATAATGAAAAGGTCAAAGAAGATCAAAATAAATTAGAAAATACTTTGAGATGAATTAAAACAAAAATCAAACATATCAAAACTTTTGGGACACAGCAAAAGTGGTTCTCAGAGGGAACTTATAGCTTTAAACACCTATATGAAAAAGAAAGATCTCAAATCAGTAACCCAACCTTCCACCTTAAGAAACTAGAAAAAGGGCTGGGGATGTGCCTCAGTGGTAAAGTGCTTGCTGACATGCATGAGGCCCCGGGTTCAAATCCCCAAGTACAAAAACAAACTGTAGGGACACACCTTAAGATGGCGACCGCAACAACAACACCACCTGAGGGGCATAAGCCCCCCTCACCAGTGGTACCACCAAGGTGGTGACCTAGGATTGGCCCATTCGACTTCTGTGAACGTGAGCAGCTCTGGCCACCATCAAATCTTAGGAGACCTTTGTCCTGCAGGCTTTGATGTGTGCTGCATGGGCTGTTTACCTTTAAGGTGATTGGCCCTGCAGGTATCTCCTCTCCTTTCTTTGTTTCTTTCCCGCTCACTCGCCCCCTTATATATCTGTTCTCCTCCTCCATTAAACTGAGATTCTTTTAGACAGACTCCCGGCTGGTGTGCGTTTTTCAGCCGTCGACACTCACCATCCTGCCTGACCCCGTGCCCCCTCTGGCTGGTCCAGGGTGGGCACCCAACCTTTGTTGTTTGGTGCGGAAGGAACAACAACAAACAAAAAAAAAAACTAGAAAAAGAGGAAACTAAACCAAAAGCACACAGAAAGGAGGAAACACTAATGATTATAGTGCAGAAAATGAAATAGTTAATAGAATAACAATGAATAGAATAGCAATAGAGATCAACAAAATTGACAAACCTTCAGCTGGAATTGTCAAGGAAAAAAAAACAAGAAAATCCAAATCATTAAAAGCAGAAATAAATGTGAAGATATTACTACAGATTTTACAGAACTAAAGAAGATTATAATAGGATACTACTGATTGAAATGAAACCAGAATTACTCTGATACCAGAGCCAAAGGCATTATGAGAAAAAGAACTACAGACCAATAACATTTGTGAATATACATGCAAACCTCTTCAATAAAATACCAGAAAGTGAAATCCAGAAGCATGTTAAAAGAATTACGCACAATTGTCAAGTAAGATTTACTCCAGGAATGCAAGGATGGATCAACAAAATGGAAATCCATGTGATGTACCACATCAGTAGAACAAAGAAAAATGATATAATCATTCTATAGATGTGTAAAAATCACTTGACAAAATCCATTGCCCTTCATGATAAAAACATTCAACAGAAGATTAAAAAAAATTCTCAATTTTATAAAGGACGTCTATGAAAGACTGATAGTTAATATCATACTTAATGTTAAAAGACAGAAAATGTAAACTTTATCAAAATATCATCTACCATTTTTGCAAAAATGGGCAAGTTGATCTTAAAATCCATATAGAATTGCAAAGGATCCCAAATAACCCAAATAATGTTATGATTGGAATATGAGTATCCTCTGCAAAAATTCATATGATGATACAGGAATGTTCACAGGTGACATGATTAGATTTTGAGAGCTGTAAATTAATCATCAGATAATTTGAATAGGCTAACTGGGTGGTAACTGTAGGCAGGTGGGATGTGATTGGAGTAATTTGCTACTGGAGTTGTGACTTATATTTTGTACCATATCAACAAATTGGAAAATTTAGTATTGTTAAGCTATCATACTCCTAAACTGATTTTAAATTTATGGCATTACCAATCTAAATTCCCACATGTTTTAATAGAAATTAATAAATTTACTTTAAATTTTTTATGGATGACAAAGAACCTAGATAGACCAAACAATCTTGAAAAAGAGCAAATTATGTTAACTCATGTAACCTGAACTTGAGACTTATTATAAAGCTACTGCAATCAAGAGTCCATGGATTTAGTATTAGATCTGAATAGAACAGAATACAAAATCCAAGAAAGGATTCTCACAGCTACAAAAATATTAAGGCAATTCAATGGAGAAAGTAGAGTGTGTTTAACAAATGATGCTAAAATAATTGCATAGTAGTATGAATATATGCGAGGTTGACATCAACCTCACGTACACAAAAAATTATTCAAGATGGATCACATATTTGAATATAAAAGCTGAGACTATAAATTTTTAAAATAAAATGGAAGAATACCATCAAAACTTTGGACTAAGCCAATATTTGTTATTTAGGACAAAAAAATGCATTAAGAATAAAGGAAAATTTGGGCTGAGGTTGTGGCTCAGTGCTAGAGCGCTTGCCTAGCATGGGTGAGGCACTGGGTTTGATTCTCAACACCACATATAAATAAATGAATAAAATAAAGGTCTATCGACATCCAAAAATATTTTTAAAAAAGAATAAAGGAAAATTTGATAAAAATAAAAACACAGTAATAAAAATACACCATTAAGGAAAAGAAAATTCAAGCTTGACTGGCAGATCCTACATGTAATATATAAATGTAACAAAGTACTTATATTTAGAATATGCAAAGACCCTTTATTATCAATACAAAAATAAAAACAACCAAAGAAAAAGATGGTAAAAGTTTTGAACGGACACCTCACAAACATGAATATGCAAATGACCAATAAGTTAGTAGTTTTGAGTACCATCTTATGTATTATCATCAAAATACAAATTAAAATCTCAATGGGATATCATTTTATACTCACTAAATGGCTATCATTACAAGAATGATCACATGAATGGGAATTCTTCTACATTGCTGATAGGCATGTAAGATAATACAATCATTTGGAAATTGTTTAGCAGACACCCACCCCATACACACTCAGAGAGAAAGTAAATATATGCCTACCTATGGACCAGAACCCCTACCCCTAGTTCTTTACTTGAAATAAAAACTTTGTGCACAAAAATTGTTGTACAAGAATATTAATAGAAAATTTATTTATAATAGCCAAAGGTGGAAACAACCTAAATTCCTGTCAATTACAAATAGATAGGACTTGGGACATAGCTCAGTAGTAGAGTGCTTGCCTAGCATGATCAAGGCCCTAGGTTTGATCCCTAGCACTGCCAAAAAATAAATGATGAATAAATAAATAAATTTTGGTATACTTGTATATAGTGAATTCCTTCTCAGCAATAAAAGTAATGAATATATTCAATAATTTGGATGAACCTCACAAATATTGCACTGAGTGAAAGGAGCCATTCACAAAAGAATACACAGCATATGGTTCATTTTATATGAAATTTTGAAATTTTCAAAACTAATATATGGTGATAGGAATCTAAATAACTATTGCCTATGTTAGAGTTGATTTAAGAGCACTTTATAAAGTGATGGAAGTGTTCTGTTCATTACATTTACACACAAATTTATCAAAACATTGAATTTTACACTTAAGATCTGTGCATTTCACTTTCTATAAATTTTTCAATTAAAAATAAAAAGTATATTATGAAGAAATAAATGCTATTAATAGACCAATAACAAGTATCATCACTGAATCAGTAATAACGAAAAAATCTCCCATTGAAGGAAAGCCTAGGAGTTGATGACATTACTAGTGAATACTACCAAACATTTAAAGAATTAATACCTATTCCTCTTAAACTCTTCCAAAACATTGAAAAGGAGGGAACACTTCTAAACTCATTTTATGAAACCAGCATTATCCCTCATAAAAAGTCAGATGAGGATACGACAGAAAAAGAAAATCACTGGCTAGCATTCCTGATGAACTTAAATACAAATATTCTTAACAAAATACTAGCAAACTGAATTCAATAACATAGTATAAGTATTGTACACTATGATCAATTGGGACTTATCCCTAGGATGCAAGGATGGTTCAATATATAGAAATCAATTAATATGACACACCACATTGACAGAATGAAAAATAAAAATCATGTGATAAACTCAGTAGATGCAGAAAAGGCATTTAGCATAACTCAACATCTTTTCATAATAAAACTCTTAACAAACTAGGCATAGAGGAAACAGACCTCCAAACAATAAATATCATCCATGACAAGCCTATAGATGAAATCATATTTAATAAATGAAAAGCTGAAATATTTTCCTTTAAAATCAGGAATAAGGCAAGGTGCCCAGTCTCTACTCCTATTCAATACAGTACCAAAAGTACTATTCTGAGCAATTAAGCAGTAAAAAGAAATAAAAGCCATCAAAAATGAGAAATGAGTAAGTATAATTGTCTCTGTATGCAGATGACATGATCTCATATGTATAAAACCCTAAAACTCCCCCAAAAAAAAAACTATTAGAACTAATAAATAAATTCAGTGATGTTGCAGAATATAAAATCAACATTCAAAAATCAGTTGCACTTCTGTAACATTTTAAACCAATAAACTACTTAAAGAATAAATTCAGAATTGAATTCCATTTTCAAATAGCATCAAAAGGAATGAAACATTTAGGAATAAATTGAAGGAGACAAAAGATCTATACACTGAAAACCATAAAACAGTAGTCAAGGAAATCTAAAAAGACAAATAAATCGAAAGAAAACCTTTCTTTCTTGATCTTGTGGATCACAAGAAATGATACTTTCAAAATTTCTATACTTATGGGCTGGGGTATAGCTCAGTTGGTGGAGTGCTTGCTTCACAAGCACAAGGCCCTGGGTTCAATCCCTAGCACCACAAAAAAAAAAAAAATTCTATACTTAAAGTGATCTGTAGATTCAATGCAATCCCTATTTAAATTCCAAGGACATTTCTCACAGAAAGAGAAAAAAATTCTAAAATTTGTAGGAAACCACAAAAGATTCCCAATAGCTAAAGCAATCTTAACAAACAAGAATAAAGGTGGAAGCATTTATTTAATCACGCTTTCTGATTTCAAATTATATTATAACATTGTAGAAATCAAAACAGTATGATGCTGTCATAAAACACACACATAGACCAACAGAATGGAATAGAAAACAGAAATAACTCACATATAAACAGGTAACTAATCTTTGAAAAAGAAACTAGGAATACACAACATGAAAGGATAGTCTCTTTAATAATTAGTGTTGAGAAAAAGGGATATCCACTTGCAAAAATAAAATTAAATTGGATCCTTATCTTACAACCATGCACAAAAATCAATTCAAAGTATTAAACACTAAAACTGTAAAACCTACTAGAAGAAAACATAGAAAACCTCCATGACATTGGTATCGACAATGATTTTTTTCTTAGTATGACAGCAAAAGCACAGGTGAAAAAAAAAAAGAAAAAGTGGGGCTAAAACCAAAAACTTTCTGTGGGCATGTTCAACCAGATTTTTGCTAGGTTTACAAAACGTTCATGGGCTTCATGGGACAATGGGAGATCCCTTTCATGGTCGATTCCTTTCAAAGTAGAAATATGAGTCAGGATGTTTCTACTTCAATAGATGTTAAGGGTTCATTTCAGATCTCTCTCACAGTGTGGAATTCTGTACAAAGGGCAGAGGAGAAGTTTTGACTAGCATGTTTGCTTCCTTGACTCTAGTTTATACAGACTTGGATTGTTTCCATGGCAAACATGCAATTTGCTTAGCAGGTGACATCATTATGCTTTTGCCAGGAGGGTCTTCATTATATGATCTAAAGGAATAGATGCACACTTCATCAGTGTTTTTCATAAAATCTTCATAAAGACCTTTTTTCAATAAAGGAGCATCCAAAAGAGCCAAGTATTGTCAAATACTTTTTTTACTCAAATTTGATTCATCAATATCTTTTTAAATGGAAGATTTTTTAATTTGAGAAATCTCAAGGAGTAGACCTCTTTCGTTCTATAAATATTCTCTGAGCAGCAACTATATTCAAGCCCTGAGGTGGAAAGAAGAAGGCCATGCCTGTTCTCAAAGGTACATTCATTGCTCCAGTAATGAGATTATATTTTACCCATGTGTATTAGGTTAACCCATATGATGTTGTAATTTTTATAGGTCAAATATAGTAGATCAATGGCAAATTCACCAACCTAAGATAAATTGGAGGGGGAAAATGATTAGTTCACTGCATTTCAGAAGAAGGGAGAGATGCCTTTCCCATGGGGTTGTAAGGTGCTTAAGAAAAGGAGAAAAGAGGGAAGTTGCTTTTTCTAGACTCATTTGTTCATTCTATTTTTATTCATCATGGAAATCCATTGCCTGATAATCCAGATTAAATATCTTATTGATGTTTCAAGAGAAAGAAATGTGACAATAAGATACTTGATATATAAAAGGGATGATGGCAAGGGACTACTCAATATCTGGGTCTATGTGATACTGAATGAGTCTAGCTACAGCATTTACCACCCAGGTGGTGGTTGGGGTGCTCTGCACTGTGTAACTGGGAGATCTCTGTCTGAGAGATGAACAAAGCCTCCAGAATTATAAAGTATTTGTGTGTTTGGATGGTGCTATGATTTGAAATTCTTCCCTTCAAAATTCATGTTGAAATTTAATCCCTATTTTTGTAATTCTAAGAGGTAAGGTCTTTAGGAAGCTATTAAGCCATGAGGGTTCTGCCCTCATGAATGGAAGAGTGTCTTACTCTACCATGTAGAGGACACAACATTTCTCCCCTCTGTACCAGCTTTAAAGCAGAAACCAGGCCCTAACCAGGCACTACTGGTGCCTTGATCTTAGACTTCACAGTCTCCAGAACTGTGAGAAATGAGTTCATACTCTTTATAAATTATCTTCATATTCTTTATAAATTATCCAGTCTCAGGTTTTTTGTTACAGTAGCACAAATAGACTAAGATATAGAATGTTATATGTATTTTTCTGAGGGTGAGGGAACATAGATAATCTAAAATGATCATCAGATTCCCAAAATTTCTCTGACTCAAAATGAGTGAAGTACTAATAAAGGTATGTGCATACATCTTTTGTGAATATAAGTACTTAGAGAGAGATTGTGATCAGTGCCATGGGCTTGAGAGAAAGAGAGAGGTCACTTTCAGGGGGAAAAGATAAGTGAAAATGTTGAGAGTAATATTTGTCATCCAAGGTTAGGAGATTCTCTGCAATGGATCTTGTCAGAAAGAAGTAAGTCTAGTGCCATGGTAGTGACAGAGGGATGAAAAAAAGAGGGTGAGTAGGTACATGAACTGCAAAGAATAGAATTGACAAGATTCAATAATTGATTAACTGAAGGGACAAGAAAGATGGAGGATTTGAGTCTGATGCTAAACTTTAAAACCTAGGTGAATAGGAAGATCAATTCCTTATTTAGGGAAATGTAGAAGTGACAAAAATTTCCTTCCAAAAACCATTCTGCCCCTCAAATTCGATCCCCAGAACTAAAGCAAGTAAGCAAAAATACAAAACGCTCACACACACACACACACACACACACATGCACACACACATACACACACACACTCATTTTTTCTCTTATTTAAAAAACTGGATTGAAACTTTAGCTAATTATAACTACTTATAACAGATGATTTCATGTTCAACTGCAGAATAATATATTGAATCTTCTTGAACTCTTCACTTAGCCTCAACAATTATCAATAACAAAAGTCAGGTTTCTACTTTAGCAACAGCATAGTCTATAAATTTTCCCAGATAGCCAAATTCTCCATGGTTAGGCTATCTTAAAAGAACCTCCCAAAAATGTATATAAAATTGTGTATGTTTGTGTTTATTTGTGGATACACATGGAGAAAGATTCCTATCTTCTGACAGATTCTATCAAACAGCCTTATCCCATGCCCTGCCCTGCTTCCAGAAGAACCCCTGCTCCTATTAAAAAGAAAATTACCGAAGACATCTCTGGAAGCTTGGATGCAAGCTAAGCATTACTCTTAATGAGTTTTTCTGATGCTTCAAAACTAAAGTATAAAGGAAATAGGACACTGGGAAGGTACATTCTTATTTGGGATTCTGGGAGATTTGGAACATGGAATGATGCCCACAGAGAATATGCCACACATGGGTATGATCTAACCTGTCAGAGAGTACTGAATTCTTAAGTATATATTGAAATTTTAGAGGAGGAAGCCTAACAAGGAATAGATATTAATTGTATAGAGTTTCCATTTATGCACTGAGCAAGTATTGTTAATTGTATATTATGTACCAATGCTACGGATTGGATATAAGGTGTCCTCTTATGAAGCTCATGTATTGACATAGGAATGTTCAGATGTGAAATGATTAGATTATGAGAGCTGTAAACTAATCAGTGAATTAATTTATTTAATGGATTAATAGTTTGAGTGGACCAACTGACATGGCTGGAGGAAATAGGTTACTGGGGGTATGACCTTGGGGATATTTTGACCCTGGTTTCTCGCTCATATTCTTTTTGCTTCGTGGCTGCCATGAGCTGAGCAGCTTTCCTCTGCCATGCCCTTTCACCATGATCTTCTGGACCATGTCAGGTCTAGAACAATGGGGCCAGTCAATAGTGGACAGAACCGCTGAAACTGAGAGCCCAAAATAAACATTTCCTCCTCTAAGTTGTTCTTGTCAGGTATTTTGGCTATAGTGATGGAAAGCTGACTGATGCAACCAGGAACTATATTAAGCCATAGTTTCTACTTTTGTAAAATATATTCTAATAGAAAGCACAGATGCCATTCATATTATCATACAAATAATTATGTATTAGCAAAATATGATAATTACTAAAAATGAAAGACCCAAGGAAAAACAGGTTAAAATGCCCAGTGCTGGAAATGTGCATGCAACTGTATCTGTACCCTAAATCATGACCACAATTAGCAGAAACTAAAATCTTAACTGCGGCTGATGCTCAGAGAGTGAGGGAAATCAGTGCATGATGACATTTGAGACACAGTTAAACAGGATAGAGTCTGCTGGGCAAAGAAAACCATAGTAAGAGGGTTTTGTCCTTGAAAACTACAGGAAACTTCTAAAGTTTTTAGTCCAGGTTCTAGAGGGAAGGAAGGAAGGAAGGAAGGAAGGAAGGAAGGAAGGAAGGAAGGAAGGAAGGAAGATATGATCATATCTGCATTTAGAAAAGATGACTTTGCCTGAATATGAATACAGGTTGAGTATTTTTTATCCAAAATTCTTGGGATGAGAATCGTTTTGAATTTTGTATTTGTTCAGATTTTGAAATATTTTGATATGTATAATAAGATATCTTTGGGTGGGACCCAAGTCTAAACATGAAATTCCTTATGCCTCAACATACCTTATATGCATACCTTTAAGGTAATTTTATGTAATATTTTTAATGCAAAAGCATTTCAGCTATAACCCATAATATGAGGTCAAATGGAAGTTTTCACTTTTAGTGTCATAGTAGAGGTTTGGATTTTGGAGTAGTTTGGATTTCACACTTAGGAATGCTCAACCTGTATCAGATTTAGGTAAGCACATGTGAAGCTTCTTTTGTAGTTCAGGTTAAGTTGATGGCTTATCTTAGGGTGGTGGTGATGAAGATGGAGAAAATTGGATTCTATGGAGTCCCTTAGTACACTGATCAATTTTGAAGCAATCCATTGCAATGGAAAGTTTGGGCCTCACTATATCCGTAACTTCAAACATTGCCGTTGATATGTTAAATAAAATAGAGCTTCCTGGTTGTTCAGCTGTTCAAGTTAGGGTTGAAGCTCTGGGACATGCTGAAATCCATATAGTTAATGGCCAAATCAAGCCTGACTCAGGTTGTATAGACAGGATAATAGCCGCTGATTAATTCTATAAAAAACAGTTGATCAGGGGGACATATATAGCTTTAGTCTCAGTCAATCAGCTCAAGTTATTGACTGCACTGTGAAGAAAACACAAGTATCCCACAAAAATAGCCTCTAGTGTACAAATAAATAAGCACCATCTCAATATGTACAATGCACTCAATGAATAAATTCTAAATATCGAATAGATACTTTTGAACCTAGCACTTGGCTCCACAAAATTGCCAAGGGCAATTCACAGTGTGGGTATGCTGAGGAGTCTGAGTTTGATAGGGCACATTTTAACTATTGAAATGGGAATGTGGTAGAAGTCAATTGTCTTAGGTGTAAATAAAGGAAGCTTAATGATTCTTTCTCCTAAATCGAAAAAGTAGCAGGTCTTTCATGATTCATCTTCTGCCTTGGGCTTTTTCTCTCTTTTAAGATCTGTGTAAGACTTCCATTAATAAAGAAGCAGTAGCCCTTTAAGACTAGGCTAGTTGAATAAGACAATCAAAAAATGGCAGCCTATAAGGGATTTCTGTTCTGAAGGAGGTATGCACATAATTTATCTCATGAGCCCCAGTTCACAGAGACCTCAGGCTGGTCTGGCTGACCTTGCTCTGCCAACTGTCCAGCATCCTGGTACCTTGACGGCTATCAGACAGTCGTCCTGCTTACTGGAAGATCACCACCTCACCCTCTGTCTTTCATCTCTGCCCTTGCCTAAATTTTGCTAGCCTCCCATTCATTGTCTGCCATCTTTACCACTGCCCATTTCTGGTTTCAAATCAACTTTCATCCTGTGACCTGTTGTCCTTTCCATCGTTGGAAATCCTGGAAAGAACACCATTAACTAGTGATTCTCAAATCTGGGGTGTGTGTCAGAATCACTTAGTGGAACTTCTTACAAATGGAGTCTCATTGGTCTGACCTTGTGTTAGATTCTCTGGGGAAAGATCCCAGGAATATGTATTTTTTGGAAAGCTTCCTAGGTATTTTGAAAAGATTGGACCAGTGTTTTGAAATCCCTGAAAACTATATGACTTCATTTCCACTTAGTGGTTTAAGATTCCCAGCAAAGGAAAGACAGGTCAGCATGTTGACCTTTGTGTTTCTCTCAAGAAAGAATTTTGTGTTTCCTAGAGCATGACATTGAACTGGAATAATGCTATTAATCTCAGTTATTAGAGGGAATACATAATTTTCCACTTGTAATAACAACTACCATTTACTGAGCACTTAGTATGGGTTGGTCACTATGCAAAATGTTTTTCACAATTTTTAAATTTAATCTTAACAATCTCGTGAGGATTTACACTGATTAACATTAATTCGGTAAATAAAGTAACACAGAGGTTAACCAGCTTGTCAAAGAGAAAGTGCCCAAGTGAGAATCTGAATTCAGGTCTAGATGGTAGCAAAATTCATATTCTTAGCCACGTGTCCAGCATCTCATTAAAAACAAGTAGCACAGCTGTGAGTCAAGTAAAGTTCTCTCTCCTCTGGTAGATTCTTTGTAGCTGGCTATAAGGTCATCCAGAGTGTTAGTCAGACATCCTCCCTGGGATTACTGAAAGAATTAGGGCTGATAAGACCTATCCTAGCTGCCCACAAAGAAAGATTTGATCTCACTGGTGAATCTCATGAAAATGGTTGTGATAGATAACAAACCTGAGGCAAAATCATAAGTGTTTTGCACATCTTGGCTGTTTATAGGTTAGTTCAGTGCTAAATTCCAGCTAAAGTCTCATCTAGTTCCTCTATTTTGCTGTGATGGTGTTACTCACTGTGAAACACCCACAACAAACCTGAAATTGCCAATACTGCAGGTGAATCTGCTGGCAGCAGCAGAGGTCACTTGATGCCATTGTCTTCCTGACTACTGTAACTCTCAAAGTCTCCTCCCCCTCTGTAAGCAGCATTCTCTGTTCACTAGCACAGCCAGATGCTTTTGTTCGGGCCCAGAAGGAGTGGAATAAACACAAAAAGGTACTCTCTACTTCATCACTCTTAAACTACTGTAATCATGGCAAAGTGCTCTGCTACTTACAAGAAGTTGATGGAGCTGTGGCACAGTTCTAAGAAGTGGACAGGAAACAAAGGGATTTTGTAACAGATGGGATTCCTGTTGAGTTATTAACATTTGTATCACAGGTTGTGTTTCTACTACATTCACCAGGGACAAATAACACACTAGCTTTGATCCTTCTATTCAAAAGGAAGCTATAAGGTGAGGTGGTATAAAGGCTGCCCATTATAAAAATCCTATTGGAATGTAGTACACTATTAATTGTTCTAAGATTCCCCAACATGAAAGTGAAATACTTGCTAGTTCTTATTTTTAACTGCAAAATTGCATTTTAGAAATAACCCGTACATATCATTTGTACCAAATACTTAGAGTACCAGCTGTTTTTGGTTTTTCCTTTCCCATTGTGCACTGACTACATTTCATTTTAAATTGTATTACATAGTAATATAACTCTGATAAAGCACATAATGAACACTTACCATCAATAGAAAGCATTTACCCATTTCTGATTATTTATGGAAATCAGATTGTAGCTCAGAGCTTCCTGAACAATCACACCTTAATGTACATATACAACGTAGGTTGTTCCTTCAGCTGCAGAATGGCCCCATGCAAATATTAGTTAGAGGCATGTCTTTCCCACCCTCTGAAATGCCTTCTTGATCCAGTTTGCACAAGTGAAGAGAAACTGAAATAATTTGACATTGGCAAAGTGTCCATCAGCTGTCTGAAGTGACAAATAAGACATAAGTGAGTTTTCTTTGTCACATCTAGAGACACCAAGTGGGAAGGGCAATTTTCTACTTAATCTTTCACATGTATCCAGATGCAAAGTTGGCACATTCAAAGCTGCTTTTATTGGTGATGCAGTTGGGAAAGATGTGATTTAAATGTGTTTGCCCCTCTCAAGAAACACAGGTCTCTGATTGCCTTCTTCCTGCCTTCTCAGTGTACAGATGGATATTATTTTACAAACCAAATCGAACTTTGATTTAAAAACCCTATAAAAGACACACTCAGCAACACCTCACTTTTTATTTTGTCCCAAATGTGAAAAACAATTGTGTCAAAGTTTTTCTCTTTGTCTTCCAGTTAGCCAAGATTTATCTTATGACCATATCATGGAAGTTTCTGGAAATGGTACCTACTCTATCAGAAGTTTGTTGTTGTTGTTGTTGTTGTTGTTTGTGAGCTCACTTGTACATCCACAAGAAAATAGGTGCTTGAAATTTATGTGGAGGGACCCAACCACTAGACTTGACTATAGGCCAAATCCAAAATTCTGACAACCTCTTTTAAGGAAGACAGTAGCTCTCAACACATAATCCTATATTGACAACTTCAGCTATTTTTTTCCCTTTATTCAGTTATTCCAGGAACCAAGGACTTTAGAGGTGGAAATGATCTCTGTGTAATGACCATAGAATATTTTTTAAGGGCAGTTTTTTATTCCAAGTCAATGCTATCAACAGTCATGCCAGTACAGGGTGGACTATCCGTACCTACACTCAACTGTATTTAAAATACTGTCCTCCTTGTCCTAACAGTAAAAATGGTAAAAACAACCTGATAAACTTAAATGTTTGCAGAAATATATTTGCAAAGTGCTAAATAAATCATTAAATATGGAACTAAAAAAAAAATACTGTCCTCCTAAAGTGAGTCAGTATTTCCTGGAACCACTGGCCTAATTAGCTCTTTGAACTTTTGCTACCTGAAGAAAATACCTGATACTAGTATCAAAAACTTACATTTTGTCAGTGAGAATCAATCAGGATAGGTACCATTAATAGAATTCTATGATAATTAGTTTGTATTGTCTGGTCAAACACCAATTCCCCCACCATCTATTTGGAAATTCCTGACAGGAGAAAACGAATCTGGAAAGGCAAACATTTTTAGCTTGTCTTTGGACAAAAGCATGCCTCTCGCGTGGTGATTTTCTCCTTTTTTCCCCAGATTTACACACAGCATAATGCCTATTTTGAAAGTAGAATCCAGAAAAAAATCAGCAACTGGGCTGAAGAAACAGTTATTAGAACACTGCAGACATTCAACAAGATTGAGTGTTAATCAAAGCAAAATATTACATTATCAGTGGCAATGAAATTTGCTCACAAAGCTGAGCTCATCCGTGTTTCCACTCCCAACTCTTTTTCCTCCCACCTCCCCTATTTTTTCCCTTCTGCTGCCTCCTTAGAGCTGCAGTAAATCATGTTGTGAAATAAGATGAGTCTGAATAGCAAAAGCATTAAGATTTCACATTCTGCAGCATAACAATGAACTGCCTTATGTTAGAATTCAAGCTTGTTAGTAAGGCTCACAAATATTATCATCTCCTGTGGTGGCAATTTACTACCCATCCAGGAAAGTGGTTTTTACTACCAGAGCCAACATCAACCATGCCTTGTGAGCTGCAGATGGGGTCTCTTCACCACAGTTCTGCTTTCTGCACTGCACGACACCCAATTCATACTTGGAAGCGAGTGTGTCAGCATCTGCGATAGATCATATGGAGGCATCATGTTAATCACATGATGGGAAAGGTAGCACAAAAAGGGAATTTCTTGCAGAGAGGCGAGGCTGTTCCAAGGAAAACGGCCAGTGCTCAGACACAAGCCTGGAGGGCCTGTCAAGTGTGTCTGGGTGCAGCAATGCAAGGTCCGGATCAGGGAGAGAGGCAGGCAGGAGGTATTTCCAGCTGATCCTGACTCTATTCAACAGCCTGCCTTTTCAGTAGACTGGGTAGCCACTGCTTTTCTCTGTCCTGTACTCCAGTCTAGCCCTGAGCGTGGGAGTGGAGTTGGAGTGTATGCATATGGTAATTTTGTTGGGTAGGAAGCACTGAGAAGATGGGGCAAAATTCATTTTGAGACTGTCAAACAAAGCAATTGCTGTCTTTGAGAGCCATCTAAGGTTCTCCTGTTCCTCCTCTATCATGAAGAGCTTAGAGCCTTTGTAAAAGCCAGGAAGAAAGATATTATCCTATTTCCTAACAAATAGAGAGGAGCCAGTGAGTAAGGAATGCTTTAGGGAGTAAACTATTCATGCATAGAGTGACAGGGGAAAAATTGTGGGTTTTAAAAAAATATTAAAGTGCCTAAGAGAATGTGGGTCAGCAATTTGAGTATACAGAAAAGGTTAACACTAAGAAAGTAGGGATTTCTCATTTGATTATCAGAATTAAACTCTAAATCTCTGAAAACCTGAAATTTAGCACATTTCAAATCCTTATTGAGGGCTAATTGCTATGCCTAGTTAGGAGATAGATGAAGAAAAATGTCTTAAAATTGACAGAGAGATCAAAAGAGAGATAATATGCTGATGAGAAACACGTTTGCATTTTCCTAACTCAAAAATAGTTTTCTAATTGGGGTTTTGACAGGGAAAGTTAACCTCTACAAGGCTCAGGAATGGAAATAGATACTTTGATTTCTAATCCTGGTCTATGACCTGTAATGTATGTTGACTGTGAATTTCGTCTCTTGAAGGCATGCTACCTGGGGTCACACAGGAATAACAGCAGACATGTGTTTTCATCTTCATAGAAAACTTGAACAAGTAGCAACAAGAACAAAGCTTTGTAATGGTTTCTCCTCCCAGAAGGAGAAAAAGAATTGCTGGGAATATCTCTAAAAGAATAATGCAGGAAGGGTTCCATTGCGGGGTGGAGGAGGATCTCAGCTATTTATTCACCACAGGAGCTCTGAGGTAGCCAGAATATCACCCAAAGTGTTCTTTGCACACAGGTTCCATGGTCCCATGGGAGAGATGATGGTGGCATTTTGGGACTGACTTGATTCTGGGAAATGAGGGGAAAAGACTTGTATTTTAAAACACATTCAAGTCTTTTCTTTCTGTATTACTTCTACACTTCACTCCCCCACGAGAAGGAATTTGCAGACAACAAAAATTCCACATCATATTCAATGAGTGGAACTCAAAATATTCACTTCTCCTGCAGAACCACTCAGCAACATCAATAACAGAGCCTTTCCCTACAGTCTACTTATCACTCTTGATACCACTTTATTTATCTCCTCACTTCTCAGCAAACTTCCTCAAGACCATGATCTACTCTAGATTCACTCTTTATTTACCTTCCTCCCAGTCCTACTCCTCAACCCACAGCATTCTGCTTTTCTTTTCAACTCTTAGGGCCCCAGCCATACCTCACCATGACTCCATTGGAAATGTCCTAAATATGGTAGCCAATAGCCTACATATAATAAAATCCAAAGCATTCCTTTCAGTCCTGTTCGAATTTTCATTGGCTCTTAACATTTGACCCTCCTCCTTCAGAATCTCTCTTCTGTTGGCTTCGGTTACACAGTGCTCTACTCGTCTTACTTCTGCTTATCTGACTACTCATTCTTAGACATTTTGCAAGATTTATGCCTACATCTCATCCTTAAAGCTAGTGTTCCTAAAAGTCTTCTCCTAGGTTATAGGCTTTTTGACATTGGATTCTCCTCCTAGGCTAGCTCATATACTCACATGCCCTCAAAAATAGAGCTTCATCCCTCACTTCTTTTTTGTGCTTCAATCTAATGTCTGTTTAATTCACATCTCCACTTGGATGTCTTAAAAATGCCTCAAACTCTAACGTTGAGGACATCCTCTTCCCATAACCTACTGCTTGTCTTGTTTTTCCCACCTTAGTAAGTGAAATTGCCATTGTCTCCCCAGTAAGTTATTCAAACCTCCTTGGGTGTCATCTTGATTCTTTCCTTTCCCAATCCTCCCAAATATACCTAGTTTGCTCTATCCTCACACCACTACCTTAGCTCAGGCAGTCACTATTCATAGCCTGGCCTATTACTACAGCAATCTCTTCACTATTTCCTCTCACCCCTCCTTCCTTGTCATTTTCCAGTTTTTGCTGCTGTACTAGTCAGAGTGGACTTTTCCAAATGAAGCCCTGATCAAGTGGCTTCCTTGTTTTCATCCTGAATATGTGTGTTACCTCATGGTAAAGTCTAAAGTTTTTAGTCTGGATTACAAGATTCTCCATCATCTGCATTTTTCTTTCCTATCCAGTCTCTCAACACACTTCACTTTGTATTCTCCATTTCAGCTGTGTTTAAGTTTGTCAGTTCTGCAAAATTACTGAGTTTTCTCTTTCTCCTGACTTTCATAACTGTCATCTTCTGGGAACAATTTGCATTCATGTTCCACTTCTTTTCCTCCTAACAAATGCTTGCATGTTTCATTTTGAATGTCACTTACTCAGAGAGGCTGTTGGGTTCAACTGTATATCTGTTTTCCCTCACCGAATACTTACTAGTTTTATGGAATTACTTGTTTGTTCTGCTAAACAGTAACCTCTGTGAGGGTCGGAAGCCTGTATGCCTCATTTATCACTTTATCCTCAGGACTTAGCACAAGTGCTCAATAAAAATTTGGAGAATGATTGATTTATTAATGAGGGAAGTGTTATGGGAAAGGAGGGGAGAACTACTTATATGTTCTTTTTCTTGGAAGAGTGGCTAATATTCAATTAGAAATGCTAAAAGTTGCCCAAACACTTCATGATCCTTTTTAAAGGAAATTGTTCTAATACTTCGAGAACTATCAACCTGAGGGAGTAAGTCTACTTTGGATGGGAATACATATAAATAACTGTAATAGTTGATAATTCAGGCTACTGAAGGGTATTTGCAAACTCTGTAGCCATGTTGTAGAAAGAATTTTCTCCAGAATTAAGAACAGCACAGCAAGTATATAGGTGGGAGAAGTAGATAATGAGTTGGGGAATAAGGGCTTGAGGGAGTACCCCTTTGCGGGTGAGGACACCAGCTGCAGAAGTAACAGAGAAAGCAATCCTGAGCTCAATCATGGTCAAAAACAAGAACTGTAGATTCTAAAGACATTTCAGTACAAAGTGTAAGCCACTAAGAGTTTTGGGAAAAGGGCTGCTAATTTTTGGAACCTCTTTCATTCCTCTGGAATGAAAATTGTGTGACAAAGAAACAGTAAGAGTCTCTCTGTAGTTAAGATTCTGTTTAGGGTATTCTGAATTCCATTTCCCATGCATGAATAGAGGAACCACTTCCCCTTAGATAGGGAAAGGAGGAAAATGGGTTACGTCTTCCTGGCTTGCTTATTCTCCTTTGTCCATTGATCTATCATACATATGTCAGCTATCCCCAGCTCCATTCCCATCTAGGTTTATTTCTATAGCTAATACAAGCTTTTCAAAAAGAAAACACCCAGCATTCTTCCCAAATATAGTGATTCCTCACCTGCTGCTTATTTTTCTGAACTACAAATGGAAAAGAAAAAAGAGGGGGAAAAAACCTTCAGATTGCAAAATAGATGCCAAAAATGGTAGCAATATAAAGGAGAAATCAAACTTGGCACCTATGCTTTTCTGACTGAGCAACACACTTTCCCTTTATCTGAAGATTTTTGAATTTGGAGCAACAAAGTTCTAGAGAATTCAAAACAGCATATTGAGCATGTGTAATGCCATATTGTCTTCTGTACCTTTACAAAGACATGCTGAGATGTGTTCCTTTGAATGTTCATGCATGTGGTTATTTGAATGTATGATTCAAAAGGAAGAGGAAAAAGAAACAGAAGGGAAAAGACCTTGAGGTGATATTAAGCACCATGAAGCAAAATTGCTCTCTCTCTCCTGTGTTTCTTCCAGGAAGCTGGTGTGCACAACAACATTGCCCAGAGCAAGCCAAATCAACTACACTTAACGATTGGGCTCATCAGCTGCAAAGGGCTTTCCAAAAGTTTCATAACAACAGGAAAATGAATTTGGATAACAAAAAATTAGGTGGGGGACATGGTAGAGTCCTGCAGAATTGCAGTGGCAGTGATTTGAATCTCAAATAGCTGCTTTAAGATCTACTTTAAGATCAGGAAAAAGGCTGCTTTAACTTCTCAATACTGTGTTATGATTCTACCCTTAATTATTAAATATATTAATGATGTATCTGCCTACTTTTAGAATCGTAATCAATATTTCCCCTGAAAACAGCCATTTGTAAATAGCAAATGTCATCAAGAATGAGTAAATGTGGCGTTCATTTCCTACCTACTCAGATTCCCCACAGCCATGAACTAGTTTTCTGAGAAAGTTAATGTATATTGGGTGTTTTGTTTCACCATGATCCCATGTTTAAACAACAGTGAGAATCCTACAGTAAAGGTTATTGAAACTATTTTTTTAGATGTGGATTTCTAGCCCCCTCCCTGGCCCTTTTCTGCTTTCCTTATCTCTTCAGGATCTTTCTTTGTCAGTGTAATTGCGTGTACATGTAAGT
Organism: Glaucomys volans; assembly: GCA_020662805.1. Lineage (NCBI taxonomy): Eukaryota > Metazoa > Chordata > Mammalia > Rodentia > Sciuridae > Glaucomys > Glaucomys volans. The sequence goes on from JAJEJO010054049.1 coordinate 108,311, forward strand.
GTTTGTAACCGTCTCCCTTTTTTGTTTTGCTTTATTTTCCCCCCACCTTATATTTGTCTATTTCTGTCCTATTCTGAAACTCTCTTGGTTTTAGAATCTATAACAGTCTCGATCCTTCTCTGGCTCTAGCAGTCTCTTGGCTCCTGGTCTCTATACATCTATCTTTTTTCTGTCTTTCTTCTTGGCAAATTTCTGTACACCCTTCAAGGACTGAAGGCTAACTTACTTTCTCTCTAAAGCTTTCCTTGATGCTTCCTTCGACCGCTTCCCAACCCTCCTCTTCTTTAACTTGCTGCTCTAATAGCCGTTTCACATTGAACTATAATCTGCAATCAGAAGGAAAAGCATTGCTGACCAGATCTGATCTCAAGGCCAGTCACACATAATGTCTAATGTGGTTGAAGAGTACTGAAAGGAACCCCTGATTAAAATGACCTCTACTCAGGTATTTCAATACTCATAATTTTACTGTTGGCACTTAGGCCTATTGCTGCTGAGATTAAAAGGAAGGCATGCTTCCCTCTGTCCAGTCTTGAACAGTGGGTCTAAACCAATGGTCCAGAAGCCGGCATCACAGTTTCTCAGGTAGAGGCACCTGGATATGCCAAGTTTGTTCCCTGGCACCACACTCACATGTTAGAATGATGTGCCTTAAACTTGGCTATACATCAGGATCCCTGCAGAAGTTTGTTAAAAATAGAGATGCCTAACTCTTACCCCAGAATCAAACTTGGGGAGGGGGATACAGGATATTTTCATTTCTAACAAGCTCCCCAGGGCATTAATGATGCTCAGTCAAAATTGAAAATCTATCATTAAGGAAGAATTTCTGTGGGTTAAGCATTGATCTCCTCCTGGACCTCATTTAAAGTAAAAATACCTCTAGAAGAGCATCATTGTAAGAAACTAATGTCTTGGTATAAACAGGTTTACCATGAGGGTTCTTACAGGCCTGAAAAAAAGCAATAAACATGTATTTAGCACGCAGTGTGCTAGGCACTGTGCTCCCATTTTCTATGGTTGCAAAGTTGGTTCTCCATTCCTATGGTCTTATAAGTAACATTTCGTCTACTACAATTACCTTCTGGAATTTTCTTTACACCCTTATTCACTTTCATCCCATTGATAGGGTTGCCAGATAAAATACCAAATGACCCATTAAATTCAAATTTCAGATAAACAATAAATAATGCTGATTATATAAATATATCCTAAACATTACATGGGACACACTTATACTAACAATTACTCATTGTTTATCTAAAATTCAAATTTAACTATGTATAATATATTTATATATCTTAAATCTGGTGATCCTACGTGTGGGAGGAGAACTGAATTATGTTAATTCATTCATTGTCCACATTTTGCAATTATAGGAGTAAGAGGAAATTCTGGGCAGGGTTCACTCCTCTATAGAAGCAAACTCCTTTGGGTGAGCCACCACAAAGACCAGCAATGGAGAGGAGAGAACTACTAAAATTGTTTGGCTACACATCGAAGTTATAATCTTAAGTTCAACACTATTGGTAAGGAAGTTAATGTTTTCATCCTCATTTGCATTAAGCCTGTATCTTATTATTCAATTGGCTTTAAAATCAGATATTAATTATTTTCTTCCCCCTACAACCATAATGGTGATATTTTATTTACTTTAATCTTCACAGTACTTCTGTTAGACTTTATAATCCCCATTTTACAACTGAAAGAATGATGGTTCACTGAAGCAGGGAATGGGAGGAGCCAAATTCAAGTTTCCAAACACATGAGTTAGCCTCAGGCACTTGAGTAGGGTAGATATTTTCATCCCATTAAAGTGAAACTGACATCTGAATGTGTGTTTGATTTGACTATTAAAATTTACTGGCTTTAAACGGTGAGAGAAGAAAAACCCTTCAGTACTAACGGTGTCTTTATCCTGTTTGACAAAAGGAATGTGAAGTTTTGTCCTTTAATTCTCATTCTGTGCTTTGTTAATGCACAAATATTTTTTTATAAACAAGGCCACTGACCAAGATAAAAGGCAACATGCCTAAGGGAAAAAAATTCCCTCTCCTCAAACATCAATTATAAACGTTTATTAGTGGTATTCGATTGACAGTTCACATTTATTTCCAAGAAAATAGAATGAATCCTCTTTAGGCTAGAATGTTTTAAAGGCTGCAGGTAGGATGTAGTGCTTCAGAGTAATTGCTAAAGACAAGTGACCTTTGGAATCTAGCATTAGTTAGTTGCAGGAAGAGAAAGAGAACATAGGCAAAAGACCTGCTCAAAACTCATCATTAGATTTATTCAACGGCCCTCTATTTGAAGCCATGAATATATGCTATGCATAAATATTAGTTTTCTAAGTAAATTAAGGGAAGGTAGTAATAAGCACCCACTTGAAAAAACAATTGGACTTTGTCTCTTAAATGTGGTTCTGAATGAGTCTATATCTGTCTGGATCTTTGAGTGAGAATCCTGTTGCGTGTGTTCAGATGTTTCTATGCACACTGGTTAAGCTTGACCCTGTAACATGTGAGTTCTATTTCTCCTTATCTATTATGGTACAAATAAAACAAAGACAACTGATGGCAGGCCTGCCCAGCTGGAGTCGCTAATGCATGGTGTCTGCAGGCTCAACCTTGCCAAGTTATTAAGCTAGTCCTGACCAGGGCAGAAAATATATTAGAAATTTCAAACATACTAATAGTTGGGGACTCAAGTTGTTGTTGTCCTAGACCCATTATCTCACATGATGGTCATGATCCTTGGATATCTGGGTGCTGCTTCCCTGTCCCACCTCTTAGATTGGACCTCTCTGTCCTCAATTCCTGCCTGGACCAAGCCCAAGGTCAGCGTGTTCCCTGGATATTTTACAGTGAAGTTTTGAGTCTTGTTTTCAGAGGTAAGTCTTGTACCCTCCTCTTCCATTACCATTTAACTCTTCATCCATATGATCATTTACCAGCATCAGGTCTGTTAGTGCTAACTACAGTGAGAGTTCTCAACCTCTTTGTCCTCAATTGTGCAAATGTTAGACCTTAAAGTATGTGGGCTCATTTTCTCAACTACACAAAAACCTTTTACCTACCTCTATTGCTCTAGCTATTACATAAGTCCATGTGATGTAAACATATTAACTTGTGTAGAACCCAACATGGCACTTACTGCAATGGTAAGAGGGCCTTTTATTAATTAATTAATTGATTTATTTATTTATTTATTTTTGGTGTGTTCAATTTTAAACAGAAATTGGAATCTCTTCTTGGCTGAGGGAGATTTTTCTCCATTTCTCAAATATCCTTTTGTGGGTTCTTGCCAGCCTTCCCATAAGCTTTGTAGATCTGAGTCATAGTTTTCCTTTACCATTATATATACAGTGGGACTCTTGGGCAAATTGTAAAATATCTTTCTGTGTTGCCATCCACTCTTGTTCCTGTATTATAACAGCCATAAAGATAAATAGTGCTTATAATGTTTCCCAGATCTGGCCACCATGCTAAGTTCCTCAGGTGTGCTATCCATTTAAGCCTTAGCACAATTTTAAAATATAGAATTTAAGTCCAGTGAAACAGATTCCTTAACTGGCTTGTTGTCTGTGGTATCCCCAGTGTCTAGAAGACAGGAGGCCCTTAAATTTTTTGAACAAATCAATGAAGTTAAATTCTATTATTAACCCACTGCTTTACAGTGGGAGGAAATGAGGCGCAGAGAAAAGCTTAATATCACACAACTAGTGAGTGGGAGATTTAGGGCTGATATTTAGGTCACTCCCAAACCTTCATTGTTAGGTCACTATGCTATGCTATGCACCTTTTCCGTAAACCCATTCCCACCCATCAGGTACTCAAGAGTCCCTTGACCTTCACCAAAGAATCATAATTGAGTACTCCATCCAAAGCAATGCCTACAATCCCTTGTGACATCAGAGGGCTCTTCCTCGTGAAGACCATCATCCCTGTCAACTAATTTATGCTAAGGAGCTACTGGATTAATATTCCTATTTGAACCTTAGGGTTTTAACCCAATTATTTAAAGAGATGACTAGAGGTGGCAATTCTAGGCAGTATGGTGAGCCATAACACATGGTTTTATGGTTTGGATGTGAGGTGTTCCCTAAAAGCTCATGTGTGAGACAACGCAAGAAAGTTTAGAGGTGAAATGATTAGGTTATGAGGGCTTTAACCTAATCGGTGCAGTAATCCCCTGATAGGGATTAATTGAGTGGTAACTATAGAGAGGTAGGGTATAGCTAGAGGAGATGGGTCCCTGGGGGCATTCCTTTGGGGTTTATATTTTGTCCTTGTTGATGGAGCTCTCCTGCTCTGCTTCCTGATCATCATGTCCTTAGTCACTTTTCTCCACCACATACTTCCATCATGATGTTCTGCCTCACCATGAGCCCCAGCAAATGGAGTTGCCCATATGTGGACTGAGACCTCTGAAACTGTGAGCCCTGAAATAAACTTTTCCTCCTCGAATGTTCTTTTTGGGTGTTTTGGTCACAGCAGTGAAAGGCTGACTAAAACACATAGGTATCCTTGTATTTAGGCATGTTATGAAGCACACTCACTTTTTCTCTCTGCATTGAGCACATTAGTAAAGAAATGTAATGAATGAATACCTTAGTGGTATAAGGCATGAAGTAATGTGCTGTAATAAAATGTCATATCTGACAGGACACCATGCAGGCTCCTGTCAGGGGATGGGGAGGAGAGAAAGATAAAGTCAGATCAGGCAAGGTCCTCACCCTTCATGAGCTTAAATTTTAGTTGAAGAGTTAAGGCAATTTAAGAGTGAAATCAATTCCATAATACATGAGCTGCCACAAGGCTGTCTGTGATTAACTCCCAAATGAGTAGTCCAGACAACAAAGGCTGAGCTCAAAGGCATAAGACTTCAGTGTGGACTAGGAAGGCTTCATTGCTTAGCTGACATCTCAGAAAGTTGTTTCCTTGCCTCCTGGTATCTGGCCCATTATTTGCAAAGTACTTACCACTGAAATAATGTATTTTCCAAATGGGCTTCAGAATATTTCCTATTCAAAATAGTAGCCTGACTGTGACAAATGAAGTAACCTTCAGTGACTTGCTCTGTCTGGCTTCTTTTCCTACATTTTAAAAGGAGAATCAAATGCAGTTGTTCCCAAATTTGCATATCAAGTTCACTTATAACAAATGCAGATTCTTGGGCTCTGTTTCAAATGGGTAAACCAGAATTCCAGGAATTTTTATTTGAAAGAAGTAAAAAATACATGTTTTGCGTTTTGAAATATTTGTGCAAGAAATTTGCTTCAAAATAACCCAGGGAGAGGGATAATTTGATGAGATATAAATGAACAACATGGACCTTGGGTGGCTAATTATAGAAACTGGGTGATGAGTATCTGAGAGTTCTTTGTGCTAGTGTCTCATTTATCCTGTTTGAATTTTTTTTTTTGTAATGAAAAGTTTTAGAAAACTAAGAACCAAAAAGTCTACATTTGTCAAAAGTTTCCCAGATAATTCAGATGCAGCTGGTTTGCAGACTGGCATTAGGGAATCTTTAGACAAGATTATTGCTCAAAGCTGTTCCAGATAAGGCATACTGTTTTTCTACCAGGAGGATGAGACCTGAATAGGACAAATCAGGAAGTGCCATCTTGGCTAGGGATGTATGTTAGATTTTCTGAGGATAAATTTAGATGTAACCACAAAAGGTGGAGGCAGACACATGAAAAAAAAATACTGGCTGTTGTTGTGCATAGAGCTAAAGCCTAGGACAGAAAGTGTTGGCAGGAGCAGGTGATAAATAGAAGTCTTTCCATTCGAGATAACTAGTAAGTGAGCAGCCAAGAGGCTCTTTTGGAACAGTTAGTAATGGCATCATTCAAATAAAAACAAAGAACGATGATGTTAATACCTTGTAGTGTTCTTCTAAATGCATTTATATTACCCCATTGGAAGCTCATACCTTACCCATGAGGTAAAGGGTAAAGGAGGGAGGTTGAATAAGGTTTGTGGGAAACATTTCCAATTCTCATGTTTTAGTATTCAGAGGGGTTATATTGGCATGGAAGGTTGTATCATTTTCTTTTTATAGGTGTGGCTACAGAGGTTCAAAAAGTTCCAAGTTTCTTTTAAAAAGTTTATTTGATTTCACAGATTAGCAAAATTTACTGGTATTTGGAAAGTCTTACAATAAATTTCACTTATTTGAATACTTCATAGTACACCAAAAATTTTGCAGGGATGGAGGGTTTAGAGCTTAAAAAATCAGCATCAAGCATAATATTTATTCGGTTAACTTAAACAAGCTTTCGTTATCTTAGTATAATCACTGGTAGAAAGTGGAGTCTTGGGTATTAACCCAAGAAGTATTGGAAATGGTGGCATCATCCCAGAACTTTGGACAGATCTGAAGGAGAGGTAGATTCATCTAGAAAAGGAACATTTACTGAAATCTAAACATGCAAAGCATATTTGAAGGCTTCTTCTGAAACACTGCAGAAAATTGTTTTCCAATTGAAGTATTAAGAGTTAAGTGCCAGGGCTGGGGTTGTAGCTCAGTGGTAGAGCACTTGCCTAGCATGTGTGAGGCACTGGGTTTGATCCTTGGCACCACAAAAAAAAAAACAAAAACAAGTAAAATAAAGGTATTGTGTCCATCTGCAACTAAAAATTTTTTTAAAAAAGAGTTAAGTGCTAGGATGGGGACGTTGCTCAGTGCATAAGCACTTGCCTGGCATGCATGAATCCTTAGGTTCAATCCCCATCATCATGAAAAGTAAATAAATAAATAAAAATTTCATCAACCAGGAAGCGAGAAGTACTTAAAAATAGAAAGTGCAGTCTTGGGTGCAAGTTTTCCTCAGTAGGGCTTCAAATGATCACAGGGAGCTTTTTCTTCATGTCTTCAATTATTTGTTTCATTTCTAAGGGTGCCATTTTGCTAGTCAAATAGTTTATACAATTCATTTAGCAATTTACCCATCAACTCTCTGAATCCTCATCAGCGTTTCCTATACATGACAGCTTTATAGTGTTGATGCAGCTGATAGCATCAAGACTGAAGAACTAACATCTCAACTATGAATTGACTTTTCAACTAATTGAAGGTTAAAGCTTTTCCAATAGGTAGTAAAGTTGATCTTGCAAACATAATTAGACTGGGAATGAGGAGACCTGAGTTTTTATCTTAGCTCAACCTCTAATTGGATCTATATTGAAGACTAGACTTCAGAAAATTTTAAAATGTCAATCTATGTGTTAGGTACAGTCGAGTTACAAAGAATAATGATATATTCAGCATATCTCAGTTAATGAAAGTTTATTGTAAAAAAACAAGCTATACAATTCCAAAAAACTTGATCTTTGTTTCTTATGCAACAGTAAGCTATCTTCTCACAAGGAGTGTTCTACTTTTCCATCTTCTCCTGCTCTGCTATTATGTTAGCTCAACTATCCTGTCTCTGCTTCTGCTTCTCCCACTACTGACCAATGAGCTGAATTTTGAATCTCAAATTGAAATTCTCTATGAGTGAGGATCTGATTGGTTAGAATTCTTATGCCATAGCAACTCACAGGTCACTGGTCATCCCATAAAGACTGCCTTTGGGCCTAGTGTTGGTCTATAGTCCAATTGGTCATGATAAAGTGCTAGGGTCATATAGTAACTCACCATCTGATCTCACTGATGACCTCATTTGAACAATATCTTTATGCATATTTTCAATGGAGTTTAGGAAAAAGGAGTAGGCGAAGAATAATTCTAAGTGGACACTTTCCAAGCATTTTCTGAATTAATTTTTAGCAAACAGGGAGATTATTTTACATAACAGATGGTTTTATTGAGAAACTTAAAATTATATATAGAGCAAACTTGAGTATCACCAAGGAAAGAAATTAGGCTTCCCACTCATAGAGACCAATGGAAATACATGCAAATTAATAGAGGATGGATTAAGATGATCTGAAAAGCGGCATGTGGACAGAATATTTCCTTTACATATTTTCAGATTAACCCTGCTTTTATTTGATTTTATTCCCCTTGCCAGTTATGACTAAAAAGGAAAAAAATCATAACACACCAAAGCACACTCATTTGAAGAATCATTATATTAAAATGGTTCTGCCAACTCTGTAGAAAGCTACCCAAATTACTCAAATCCACAGGTCCTGCCAACAGCATCTCAGATGTTGAAGAATATCACTAATTGCATCATTTGAAAGGACAGTTAAAATAGCCACAATTGGGGGAAAAAATCCAAATAGAATATTTGAGCAAATAAAGTAATTGTCAGGCCAATCACTTTTATAGTCTTCCTATGGCATGCCTTTCCCCAGATGGACTGCAGAGACAACATGTGATATTAGAATTTTTGGAAAATTATGACCAATTAGAAAATCATTTGAATTATCCAGTTGCTCCATAGTTAAGGTTTTCAATGACAGAAGCATTAGCATGCTATGCCTCCATCCATCCAGAGTCATAGGATTTATGTGGCGTTTACTTATGCTGGGAGCAAACAAAACCTATGGATTCAATCTGAGGTTTAAAAAATCCAGGTCTTCAATTATCCACCCCCCAGGCCAAATGTAGCATTCTGGTACCAAGAAACGACACATCACATCACACTAGCCACCCATTCCTCTACACCATCATCCACAATTCTTTGACCATTCCTCCTTAACTTTACTACAAGAACTACAATTACATGCATATACGAAAATGCAGGTTGAATAACCTTAAAGTAAAAGTGTTATATGTTTAGCATAGAGGGCATTTGCTGGTTAAGGTGCTAGCTAACAAGATTTGACAACACTGAACTGCAACTTAATGACTTGAGCAAGGAGTCCATTATTACCATCTGATGCCTGGGTGATTTCCAGGAACAAACTAACAATTGGGTGCAGAAGCCAATGGGCAGGAGCCATCAGTTTCGTGATTCTCTCACCCCCTGGCTCACAGAGCTAGCTTAAAGCTAAAGATTACATGGACAGGGCTGGGGTTGTGGCTCAGTGGTAGAGCACTTGCCTAGCATGTGTGAGGCACTGGGTTCGAGTCTCAGCACCACATACAAATAAATGAATACAATAAAGGTATTATGTCCATCTGCAAGCAAAAATATATTTAAAAAAGATTACATGGACAGGTTTTGAATACCATTCCCTTGACCATGGTCTCCTCTCCAGGGGAGTCTGCACTCATATCACACACATACACACCCCTACACAGTCAGACTAGTGTTAGATTTGGGAGGAAAATAGAGCAGAAATTTGGATCATTGTGGTCTGCCCTGGGAAGGAATAGAAAGCATTCATCTGTCCATTCACTGAAAAAGTTGTCCCAAGTACTTAGTATCTGCTGGTCATTATGCTAGATTCTGAGGATGTAGTGACAAACAGAAATAGATATGCTTTTGGTCCTCAGGGAGCTTATTATCTAGAAGAGAAGGTGGATTTTAACCAAATAATGACACTAATAGTAATGATTGTATAATCACAAACTGATAAAGTGTTCTGAGGAAAAAAAAAAACATGATTATCTGAAAGCATATAGCAAAGGAAGCTGACCTATAGGTAACCAGGGAGGTATCTCTGTGGAAGAGGCATTTGAACCAAGATCCAAAAGATGAGTAGAATTTGACAAAGTGTAGTTTGGGTGGGTGTGTGGGACGGGGAAGGAATACAGAGACATTTCAAATCAATGGAAGTGTCAGGTGCAGAGGCCCATGCCTGTAATCCCAGCAATGCTGAGGCAAGAGGATCATAAGTTTGAAGCTAGCCTGGGCAACTTAGCAAGATCCTGTCTCAAAATAAAAATAAAATAAAAAGGGCTGGAGATGCAGCTCAATGGTAGAGCAACCCTGGATTCCCAGCACCACACACACACACAAAAGAAAATAATAATAAAGAAAACAAACAATCGAATTGACAGAAGAGCATATGCACCATCTCTAGAGTGAGAGGAACTGTGCTTTACCTATGGAACTGAAAGAAAGGAGGAAGGAGGCGGGGGGAAGATGAGGCTGGAAAGGTCAGCAAGGCCAGATTCTGCAGAGCCTTGTAGATACCTGTGTTATAGTTTGGATCTGCAAGGTCTCCTGAAGTCTCATTGTTGAAGGCTTGGACCCCCAGTGCAGCAATGTTCAGAGGTGGGGCTTTGTAGAAGTAACTGGACTTCCTCCATGATGTTCTGCCTCATCTTGGGCCTAAAGTAGTGAAGCCAGTCTATCATGCACTGAAACCTCTGAAACCATGAGTCAAAATAAATTGCTTCCTCTAATTTGTTCTTGTCAGGTACTTTGTACATAGTGCTGAAAAACAGACTACTCTATCTTGACAAAGCATTTGGTTATTATCCTAAGATCAGGGGAAAATCATTAGAAGGTTTTATTGACTCAGATAATGCACCAGAATTTTATTTTATTTTTTAAAGATCACACAGGTATTTATGTGGAGAATGAACCATTGGGAAGGGAGAGTGGAAGTGGGGAGACCAGATAAGAGGCTAAGGCTACAATCCAAGTGAGAGAAAATGGTAGATGAGGTTTTGAGTGGAATAATCAAGGAACTTTTAGTCTATGAATAAATCAGCAAGGAATTACTTGGCACCTATCTAAATATGCATGGCTAGCTCTACTCATCATCTTGAAGAGAGATTCATCTTCAGCCTCCCACCTCTCTTTTTGGCAGCCTGGTTTCTGTTCCATTATCAAGAATTCTAATTTAATGGAGCTGAGTTAATAAGGTGTTACTTTATCAAAAGTATTAGCATTTAAGGAAATTGGGGAAAATAATTGACTCAAGTGATGCTAACTAATGTTTTCTTATAAAACCATATTTCTCCATCTTTGATCCAAAAAACTTAGTGCCTCAAAGAGCCCCTGGCAGTTGGAGGGGTTGAGAGAAAGTCTTATTAAAAATCAAATTCTTGGGCTCTGCTCTCAACCTAGTAGATCAGAATTTGGAGTGGAGCTCAGGAAAGAGCATTGTTAATAGTTTCCCTAGGTGATTCTGGTGAACATTAAAGTTTGAGAACCACTACTTATGGAGACTAACTTGGAGATTAGTTATGAATGAGGAAAATGACTGTGATAGAGAAGAATGAAGAGGGCATTCCAGATTAAGGGTGTTCCTGAGAAAATACTAAGAGTTAAGAATTAGCCAGCTGAGATGAAATCTTAGAGTAGTTTTGATTTGCATTTCTCTAATTTCTAGAGATGATGAACATTTTTCAAATGTTTATTGATTGATTATTTCATCTCACTCCAATCAGAATGGCCATTATCAAGAATACAAACAATAGTATGTGTTGGCAAGGATGGGGGGAAAAGTACACTCAAAATACATTGCTGGTGGGACTGCAAGTTGGTGAAACCACTATGGAAAGCAGTATAGAAATTCCTCAGAAAACTTGGAATGGAACCACCATGTGACCCAGCTATCCCTCTCCTCTGTCTATAATACCCAAAGGATGAGTAGTCATCTTTAGTAAAGGAAAAAGGACAGCATCTTTCTAGAGCAGTTCTGACCAGCCTGAGATACACTGAATAAAGCAATTTGTATCATCCCAGAGTCATGGGATAAGGGGCCTGAGGACAACAAATTTGGAATTTCCCTCTATCATGAAATGAAGGGGAAATAACATAACTTGATAGCCATGACTGTGGTCTGAATGTTTGTGTCCCCCTCCCCAAAGCTCATATGTTAAAATCCTAATCTCCAAAGTGATATTATTAGGAGGTGGGCCCATTGGGAGTTGACTAGGAGGATTAGCCCTTATCAAAGAGACCCCAGGGAGCTATTTCATCCCTTTCACCTTGTGAGTAAATGGCCCTAGGGGGGTATAAATTTCCATTTATACCCCCTACAAATTGGAAAGTGGGTCCTAGCCAGACACCAAGTTTGCTAGCACCTTGATCTTGGACTTCCCAGCCTCTAGAACGTTGAAAAATAAATTTCTGTTGTTCCTAAGCCACCTGGTTTATGGAATTTTGTTAAGGCAGCCCATATGTACAAAAATAATCATACAGCAATAATAGCTCACCTTAATGAAATTGTACTGTGTCCTAGGCACTTTGCAAAGTATTTTATTTTACTATTCTACTTTATTTTATTTTGGTACTGGGGATTGAAGCCAGGAGTGCTTTACCCCTGAGCTATATCCCCAGTCTTTTTAAATTTATTTTTTATTTCAAGATGGGGGTCTTGCTAAGTCATTTAGGACCTCAATAATTTGCTGAGGCTGGCTCTGAACTTCCCATCCTCCTACCTCAGTCTCCTAAGTTCCTGGGATTACATGCATGTGCCACCACACTCGGGTGTAAACTATTTTCAATGCATCAAATCATTTAATCCTCACAATATCACCATGAGATAGGTAGTATAATTATCCTCATTTTATAGATAAAGAAACTAAAGCACAGAGAAGCCAAATAACTTGCTCAAGTTTGCACAGCTAAGTGTCTAGACCAGAATTTTAACCTAAATCTGTCTCTAGAGATTGCACTCTATGTTACAGTGAGTTCACATCAGTTTTAACTCTTGCCAACAAGGGTTGAAAGTCCTTGAAAAAAGGGCACATGCATTTACTTGGACATGATAATCATTATGCATGATGGAGGCTAAGCCCTGGGGATCCAAAACCAATCCAGACCTTAATAAGGTCTTTTGGCTAAGTCCTAGATAAGCATGTAGTGCTCCTTATAGCTTGCGTTGTAGATTGATGATGGTCCACGATGAGGTAATTGAAGTTGTTGAAAGTAAGCATTCAGGAACCTTAAGAGAGCTTTTATGTCTGTTGATACTAATTAAAAAATGGGGGCTTTTATTATGACTTTTTCTTTACAGTTATCTAGTGATTTATTTTTACTCTATTTTATACAAGTTGTGATAGATTGATGTCTGAACTAAAGTTTTCTAATGTCAATCAGAAAGGAATAATGTGTTTTAATTCTTATGTATGGATGGATTAAGTAGGTATTACCTTAATACACAAGAACTCAAGCTCAGTCAATATGTTCCACTCATGGTAATTGTAATAAAGAGATGGGATTTACCAAGAAAATGGTTTTGGTATATCGAAATTGAAAATAAGCAAAACATAACAAAACACTTGGTTTTTCAATCCAGATAGTCTGTAATGTCTAGGCCTAATAAGCTTAATAGAAATACAGACAAATAACAATATGAAAGTAAGATCAAGTTCAGGTGCAAATGGTAGGCTGACTAGTGGCACTGATCTGAACCTTTATTTTGGCATGGCAGCTTGTTCTAAATTACTGCATCAACCCCTTTGAGGATTACCATGACAGCAGATTAGAGTGGGAAACCAGCCCTTTGTTAGTAGTCTTAGATTCTTAGAGGTCATGCATTCAATTCTGGGCAACTACTGTCAGTTGAAACATACAAGATGAAAGAAGGAAGTGTATAATTAATCAAGCAGAGGCATATAGAACCTGAGCAGTAAAGATTCAATGGGATAATAGACAGAATGGGGGGGGTAGAGAAGGGAAATCTTGTCATTTTCATTGATGTTATTCACAGTCGGGTGTTCAAGAATTTAAACAGTTCTAATTTGTACTTCTTGCTAAAAGCAGCGAGACCTGGGGGAAATTATGTAGTAGCATTGAATATGTCCTCTTGTGAAACTGCTTATTTATTCATTTGTTCAACAAATTACATTCGGGGCACTTTGCTTGGCACTTGCAAATCCAAATATGAGCCAATTTACATCCCTGCCCTTGAGAAGGTCAGAGTGTAGTGGGACAGAAATTAAAACAGTTCTAAATGTAAAGAAATTTGATAAGTAATAATACAGCAATGTTTCTCAAGGGGGTATATATATATTTCAGAATCAGGGTTGGAAAGAAATAGTTTGAAAGATCCTAACAATATTATGTCACCTCATGTAAACAGAGAAAAAAAGAAGTATATTGGTTGCTTAAGACAGGAAATAAAGATTGGTAAAAGTTTTGGCTGCTGATAGGGAGATGGGTCTGTCAATTGGGTACACCTTTGCATACCAGTGTCTATGCAGGGCAGAGGATAGACAGGGAAGAATGGCAGGATATGTAAGATGTCTATCAAAACGAGGCATAGGTTTAAATAGTCAAGAAACACTTTTGAACATAGGCATAAAAACATATGAGATCTATAGAGAAATACTCCCTGGGGTCAGAGGGAAGGAGACATATATCGACATACTGTATTTAGGGTTGCAAACCTTCAATGTGGAGTCAGAGTTTAATAAAGAGTGAATGAGGCAGGGGAAGAAGAAAGTCCTGGCACCCACCCTCTTCTGAAACACATGGCTATTCCTACATGGTTGGAAGTTAAAAAACAGCCAATGCCATCTGCAACGAATGCCATCTACAGCAACAACAGTTCTGAAAGCTGCTGCCCTTGAGGCATTTGGGATGTAGTGCAAAGAGGCAGGCCATTGGAGCCGGAAGGCCTGGCTTTCAAAAGCTGTACTTTCACAAAGAGGGCATGATAACCTCTGAAGACCTGTTGTGAGGCTCAAACAAGATGTTAGATGTAAAAGTGTTTTGTGAATTCTTAAAGGGTATGCATTTGTGTGTCAACTCCCTCTGTCCCCCAAAACCGCTTCACCCCCCCCCCCGTAATCAAAAGCCCTCAAGGATATGTGAGATAATCAATGTAGAACCAGCTAAGCTCCTCAAAAGGAAGTTAGTGTATGGAAATATTAATAATAATGACCCACATCTGCTTCTTGCTGATAATGCCTCTCTTTAAAGTCTTGACACCAAGAGAGCCCAACACACAATGCCCTTTACTATTGAAAGTGGGCTTCATTGCCATGTTTTCAGCTGCTAAGTACTTTGTTTCCAAATCAAAAGCAATGGTTCTTTTTTTCCTTTTTCTTTTTTAACTTTCACTGCTTCTTGCCAAAATCTGGAGGCTGACATATAAATGTCACATGCCTACAGTCATCATTTTTTTGTTTGTTGGGGCCACATACCAGATATCTGATCATGATGAACTACTGGTCACATCTGGCTGGAGCTTTCCAGGAAACTTTAAGATTGAAATCATGGGTGGAGCAGCACTCACAGAGGACCAAAGATGAAGAGTGTAGTTTTTATCAAATAAAATAATAGGATAACTGTCAACCAAATGTCTTAGAGAGTCCTTAGTTGCTTTCAATGCAATTCCATGCTTCCGACTTCAAAGTAGTGCACCCTTGAATAGGGGCCCTTGCTCTTGATCACTGGTTTAGATCTGAGTCATTCAAAAAGCAAAACCAGGTCTGACCCAGGCAGTCCCCTCCTGGTAAGAAGCAGGCAACCCCAAGGTAGGCAGGGGAGGGCAGAGGTGGGCAGAGGTAACAGTATCAAGAAGAAACATCACCTTAAACACCATGGTTCCTACTCCAGGTGCTTCCTGGAGAAGTGTAGCAGCAAAAGCATAGATATCTTTGGAAATGGCAGCCAGCAGGACTACTCTGAACTAGGATCAGGAAGTGAGAAAAGTTGACTTCTGTAAATCTCAACTACCCTCTCCCCATCCTGGGTTCCTCCTTGGCCTTACTAGGTTTAAATCCTGTGTGTCAGGATTTAAGAAGATTTTTGATGCTGTAACCAAAATACCTGATAAGAACAACTTGGACAAGAACAACTTAAAAGGGGAAAGGTTTATTTTGGGCTCAGAGTTCATGGTTAACAGACTCCATTTTTCTGGGCCTGAGGGAAAGCAGAACATCGTGGCAGAAAAGTGTAATGGAGGAAAGATGCTCTGTTCATGGCAGCCAGGAAGCAAGTAGAGAGGGCAGGGCAGGGGCCGGGATAGATATAGTCCAAGATGACCATAGCTCCAGTTACCTACCTCCTCTAGCCACACCCACCTGCCAATAGTTACTACTCAGTACTAGTTCATTCAAATTAGTAATTCACTGAATGGATTAATGCACTGATGAGGTTACAACCCTAATCACTGCTTAAGAGTCGCACCTCTGAACCTTGCTGCATTGGGGATCATACTTTCAAAACATGAGATTTTGGGGGGACATTCTTACATGGAAAATGTTACAAATCCATTGCTGCCTCTCTTTCATCCTTTCTTGTCCTGTGTCCTGTTCTTGAGTGCCTTCCCCAATTAAGTTCTGGTCTAGAGAATTTATTAGAGCTGAGGAAATAATAGCTGCTAATGACTTTGCTTCTGAAATGGGCTTTCTATCTTAAAGCAGTGGCAGTCAGACATTGCTGTTGGAGTGAGGAGCCACTTCTAGATCTCGCCTGTGTATCACATGGATAATGTGATGACAGGCTGACACATAGGGCAGAATTTCCACTGTGATTCAGAGGTACAATATATGGCACAGTGATTTATTTTTTCTTTACCTTGAACTGAGAGAACTCACGTTAGACACTACAATTCAATATATCAAGATTAAAGCAATTATTGTAAATTAACTTAATCATTCCTCTATATGCCTTCAGAGGTAGTTTATCCTATTGTCGCCACCAAATAAATGGAGGTTGATAAATAAACTTAATTTTTAGAGGATTATCTATTCTCAAAGGTTCCAATGCTTCGAATTTAAAATGTTCCCTTTATATAAAATAAAGGTCTATGTTGTGGTAGTGTGAGACACTAGGAGATCATGAATGAAGTTCAGAGAGGGAATAATGGCTAACATGTGGCTGTCTTCATTTTACCCACATATTTTTTATTTGAATGACAGCAAGATCTATTCTTAGCATGGTTTCTGACTGAGTGAAGCCAGTGAACAGGGAGCAACTTAAATGATTCTCTCCATTTCAAGCCATAGATTTTAGACTTCTGAGTCCAGAATACTCCAGCTAGGAATCACTAAGGGAACACTCCAGAAGATGGAGAGCAGCGCTTCTCAGGCTTTAATGTACACACAAATCACATGAGCATCTTTTAAAATGCAGATTCTGATGCAGTAGTCTGGGATGATGACAGAGATGCTTCATTTCAAACCAGTTCCCTGGTGATGCTGATGCTGCTGGTTCATGGAGTATATTTCAAGTAGCAAGAAATGCTCTGGACGCTGAATCTAGATAGAAAGGTTTTCTTGGCTAGTAGCAGTGAAAATAGAAAGAGGTTTAATGGAAAAGCAGAACAGTTTTTTTCTGAACTAAGTAAAGAACAAATGAAACAAAAGGGATGCAGAGATAAGGCTGCTGACACCCATACTCCAGTGGGGTTCAAATACAACAGATCTCAAGTGACGCACACTAGAGAGGCAGCAATTTTCTCAAGGTAGGAGTGAAAATGTGCCTAGTGGTGAGAGTATGCGTTCTGGAGCAGTATTATCTGCGTTCAAGTTCCGCTTACACCACTTATTAATAGACACCTTGATCATACTACCTGACCCACCCCCGAAGCCTCAGCTGATTCATTTGTAAAATTTGAATAATAGAACCTATCTCAGGATGCTTGTGATGATTAAATGAAATGAAGAGTGTAAAGCTTTCCAATAGCTCCTGTTACATGGTGCTAAGTGGTAGCTATTGTAACACTTCCCATCTTTGAGCTGATACTGTTTAAGTATTACTGGGCTTTATTGAAGTGTTAGCCAACCATGGTAGAGCCATATTGGCTTTTGATGTGAATCTCAAAGTAGCTTCCATTGTTTGAGACATATGAAAAGTCAGTGATTTTTAGATTCAAATAAATGGAATTCTAGACAAAAGTGTTAAAATGGGAACAAAAACTCCCTCAGAGAAACTATGCTTATTTTGAGCTTTGACCCTGGTCATAGCCTCTGCCTACAACTTCTCTGGCTTGAGAATCCCTTCAATGAGGAAAGGAGGGTTTAAAAATAAAAATGGATTAGAGAAACAAAATGTCTTCTGTCTCTGCCAGAAGGAAATGTAGAATCTTGGCAATTATGATTTTGCCTGGGGCAGGCCAGATCCAAGGGAATGGAGAGGAGGAAAGAAACCTGGAGAAAGATATTCACAAGTCCATCAAGTATGTAGTAAGCATTACCAAATTGTAGGCACTGTCGTGGGATAAATAAAGACATCGTCATCACCTCTGTTTCAGGAGTTCACAGTCTAGTTGGGAAGACATTGGAATATTACAGGAGAGAGAGAAAGAGAGACAGAGAAAGAGAGAGAGAGAGAAAGAGAGAGAGAACTATACATACCAACCTATCAACCTCTGGCAAAGCTTGAGTGAGGAGCCATATTGGTTAAAGCAAAGGGTATATTTCTAAAGAATAAAGATTAGTCTGGAAAGGAAAGTTGGGTCTGACTATGAAGGTCCTTGAATTGAAATGTATGCTGTGGGCAATTAGAAGTTAATGATGTTTTCATGTGGGTGGGGTTGCCATATGCAAAAGAGCATTTCAGGAAGATTAATCTGGTAACAGTTTGAGCAATTTAATTTAGCAAACATTTACTGAGCATTATGTATAGCACCAGAGTCTAAGGTACAGAGCTATGCAAGGATCTAGAAAAGAAGGCAAAATCTATACCCTCAAAGAACTAAAAGCCTTGTCAGAGAGATGGACACAAATAGAATGATCCTTAATATGTAGTAGAAAGTTCGATAGAGCACTTTATATAAGTTCCATTTGAAATGGTCTCTAAGGTAGACTGTTCAGTGCTAAAATGTAAGGTACAAAATAGTATGCTCAGCATGCTACCATTTGTTTTAAAAGAATGGAAAGAAGAAATGTGTATTTTCATATGTATTTACATATGTATATAAGATCTGCAAGGATACACAAAAAAATATAATATTGGTTGTCTTTAGGGAAGGGAATTAGAGTGACTAGGTTGGAGGGGGTGGGAATATGTGTGCATAGCCATTGATTCCCTCTGAGTTGAAACAAACAAATGTACTATATATTAGAAACATTTAAAAATACATACTAAAATAATGGATACAGTAGAATGGGCAAAGGGAAAGATGAATTTTATTTGGGAGAATCTGAGAAGACTTCTTAAAGCATGTGGGCAATGAACCTGGGACTTTGAATGAGAGCATTTCTAAAGGTGACAGTTTGAGTGGGAGTCATGTCCAGTGGAGTACAGAGCTTGCCTAAGAGCTACAGGGTAGGGCATAGATCTCTGCCATCTAGTACTGAAACTGATCATCAGAAATGGCTATTGAGCACTGGAAAAAGGTCAGTGAGTACAAATTGAGGTTTGCTGTAAGTATAAAATACTTATGGATCCTTGAAGACACAGTAGGAAAAAAGAATGTATTTGTCATCAGTAATTTTTATATTGATTATATGTTAAAAGAATAGTATTTTGCATAAATAAAATATATTAAAATGAATTTTCCTTCCCCCTCTTCTTCCTTCTTTTTCTCCTCCCCCTCTCTCCCTCCTCCTCCTCCTCTTTCTTCTTCTGACGTAGCTTGTAGATCATTGAAAATCACGTGTGGGTTGCATTTCATTTCTCCTGAACAGTGCCAATCTAGAACACAGAGATTTTTCAGAGAATGGTGACTTAGATTGTTATGGGTGTAATAGAGGGTATATGGCTAAGACTAGGAGGAAAGTTTGGGAAAAGTTGACCAGGCCAAATTGTTGAGGGGGTTGACTCTTCAGCTGGAGCTTGGAATTTAGCTTTGTATTCACTGGTAAGCTACTGCCAGGTTCTGGGTGTGGGAATCAGATGATCAGAAGGTTGCTTTGGAAAGGAGTGGACTATAGATAGGAAGAACAGTTATAGTAATCAAGGAGTGGGGTCCTAGGTTCTGGTCCTGGGGGGTGACTTTGAAATCAGAAAGAGATGTAAATTATGCTGTGAATGGAAAATTGATAGAGCAAAGTGGGGGCCTGGATGCCAGAGATAGCTGAGGTTTTCCATCCCTGGTGATTAGAAACACATCAGTGCTAGTGATTCATGTGATGAAGTCTGGAGAAGGAGCTAGATGCAGATTGCCTGTAAGAGAGGATAATTTTGATTCTTTCTATTCTTTTTGTTTTGGTACTAGGATTGAACCCAGGGGTGCTTAATTGCTAAGCCACATTCCCAGTCCTTATTTATTTATTTATTTATTAAAATATTTTTATTTTTTATTTTTAGTTATACATGACAGTAGAATATATTTTGGCAGAATATACATACATAGAGTATAACTTTTTCTATGTAGGATCCCACTCTTGTGGTGGTACATCATGTGGAGTTACCCTGGTCTTGATTGTTTCCTTTGTTGTGAAGAAGCTTTTCAGTTTGATACAATCCCATTTATTGATTCTTGATTTTACTTCTCGAACATTAGGATTCTTGTTGAGGA
Organism: Glaucomys volans; assembly: GCA_020662805.1. Classification (NCBI taxonomy): domain Eukaryota; kingdom Metazoa; phylum Chordata; class Mammalia; order Rodentia; family Sciuridae; genus Glaucomys; species Glaucomys volans. Next base: position 128,530 of record JAJEJO010054049.1, read on the forward strand.
ATTTAGCTGCTAAGCTGATGTGTTGGAGAGTTGGGCCTACTTTTTCTTCTAGTAAGTGCAGGGTCTCTGGTCTACTGCATAGGTCTTTAATCAACTTAGAGTTGAGATTTTGCAGGGTGAGATTCAGGGGTTCATTCTATTACATATGGATTTCCAGTTTTCCTAAAACCATTTGTTGAAGAGGCTATCTTTTCTCCAATGTATGTTCTTGGCACCTTTGTCTAGGATGAGATAACTGTATTTATGTGGATGTGTCTCTGTGTCTTCTGTTCCATTGGTCTTCATGTCTGTTTTGGTGCCAGTACCATGTTGTTTAGGTTATTATTGCTCTATAGTATAGTTTAAGGTGTGGTATTGTGATACCTCCTGCCTCACTTTTCCTGCTCAGAATTGCTTTGGCTATTCTGGGCTTCTTATTTTTCCAAATGAGTTTGATTGCTTTTTCTATTTCTGTGAAGAATGTCTTTTGGATTTTTATAGGAATTGCATTAAGTCTCCCAGTCCTTTTTAAAATGTTTTATTTAAAGATAGGTTCTCGCTGAAGATAGGTTGCTTACAGCCTCACTAGGTTGCGGAGGCTGGATTTGAACTCATGATCCTCCTGCCTCAGAGCCTCCTGAGCCACTGGAATTATAGGCTTACACCACCGTGCCCAGCTAATTTTGATTCTTGACATGGTGAGCTTGAGGTGGTTGACCAAAATGGGACTGGGATACTATAAGAGACAGATTTGGGGATCTTACTAGAGGTGATTATTCATTCAGGTAATTTTAATAATGATTAGTATTTGTATAGCATTATAATACACAAAATGTTCTCATTCTGTAAACTATTTTTATATCCCTTACAATAGTCCAAGACTCAGAGAGTTTAAGTAACTGGCCAAAGGTCATGGAGCTACTTAGTTTCCAAGATAGCATGCTAAAACTTGCTTTCTATCACCATAATTGAAAAAAAAAATGCCAAGGGAAAATGTACAGAAACTTTAGACTCTACATTACTTCATTTTACCCATATTGCTTCCTAAATTGGGGGTTGGCCCTGACTCTGGAAAAACATCTATGGTTGTTTTCAGTTGTTTCTGACATCATTTTCAAGGATGAAAATGAGAAATGAATGAGAAAGCCAAGGAATGAGAAAGCCAAGGCCCTGGGATGTTCACTAAAATGTTAAAGATGTATATTAGTAAGAGGTAAAGTCAGACAAGGGTTGTGGTAAATTGTTTTGTTTCCAAGTATTAATTCTCCCTTCTTTGGGATGTGTGTGCGTGTGTGTGTGTGTGTGTGTCTGTGACTGAGAATTGAATGGGGCACTCTACTAGTGAACCACACCCAGTTCCTTTTATTTTTTATTTTGAGACAGGCTTGTTTATTTGCTGAGGCTGACCTCAGCAAACTTGTGAACCTCCTGCCTCAGTCTCCCCAGTTGTTGGGATTATAGGTGTGCATACCATGCCAGTCTAATTCTCCCTTCTTGTTAAAGAGTATACCCTGCCTCCTATCACATTTCACTGACAAATTAATGTGACTTGGTTAATTTATTGGCTTAGGCCAATGAAACATGATTCAAAGTGACCTGCACCACATATGATCAGGAGCTTTAAAGTCATGACATAGGTCAGCAGTTTTTGCATCTCCTCCTCCACAGCCATAAGATTGGCATGTCTAAAAGAATAGCTGCTCCTTTAACCAGGATCCCAGAATAAAGAAGATACATGAAGCAGAGCCATAGATGACCTGTCACCACCATAATTAACCTTTGCTTTGGTAAGTGAGGTTTAGGGGTTGTTCAAAACCATAATACAACCAAACAAAAACTGACAAATAGCTGGGCCTGGTGGTGCATGTCTGTAATCCCAGTGGCTCAGGAAGCTGAGGCGGGAGGATTGCAAGCTCAAAGCCAGCCTTATAAACTTAGCAATGCCCTATTAAGTTGCTTAGTGAAACCCTGTTTCAAAATAAAAATTCAAAATGTCTAGGGATATGGCTCAGTGGTTGAGTGCTCTTGGATTCAATCCCTGTTCAAAAAAAAAAAAGCCTGACAAATACACTACAACATTATGTGAACTTTATTGACTCTACGCAATTATTCACTTTTCACCTGATTAACTTCTACCCATCCCTTAGGACTCCCATTAAGCATCACTTCTTGGAAGAGACCTTTTATGACCACTCAGTCTAATTTAGGTAACTTCTGTGTTCACCACAGCCACACACACACATACATGTAAATTCTCCCGTAGTATCTGTATTCTTTGCTTTTTAGGTGCTTAACATAATTATAATCATATATTGATTTGTTAACCACTGACAGGCTCCACTTGACTCTAAGCTCACGAAGACCAGGACCATGTCAACTTTCACTCAACTATTATAAAGTGCTTAGCATAATACCTGTCATACAATAGATGCTTAGTGAATATTTGTGGAATGAATGATGAAGAGGTGAATAGTTTATTGTTAACATTGTTGTTGGCTCCTAAACCAAGAAAGGGAGGAGGGTACTTCCATTAGAGGACATAAGACCCTTAAAGTACATCCTGGGTATAAGGATGAACTACTATTTTTTTGTTTTTCAACATTTTCTTACAAGGAATCTTCGAAAGCATTGAACTTTTCAAAACCCTTAAAAACATCTAGTTGCCAACAGAGTTCTGTGACCCGGCAGGTTTCCTGCCTTATTCCAGAGACACCTGCTGAAGGTTACAGCTGGACTAGAAAGACTTGTATGAAAAAAAAGAAGACCATTGCTATAGTGTTTAGTTATATGACGTAAGAGATTTAGCTGCCTTTCCCCTTCTTAGTGGTTGATGCAATTTAGTGAGAAGCAGGGAGAAGAAAGGGAGTGTGAAATGGGAATTATGGGTTGGGTATAATTGACCTGTTTTTGGTCCAAACCAGAAAAATCAGGCCTGCTTCCCCTCAGTTTCACCTGCCAATTAGACCATTTAAGAGGTGGCTCTAGACTGTGTCATGCCAAGTTAGCAATCAAGGGTTTGAAGGCTTTGTACAAAATGGCCAACTTCTCTGTGACAGGGCTGCACGCATATCCAAATGCTCTGTGGTGGGAGAGAAGAGGAAGGAAAAATTCTGTGTTTTAGATAATGAGGTATCTTATATGGAAAACCCCACAAGGTCTCACCCTTGAATGGGTGACACATTCAGTGAGGCCTAAAGTAGCGGTATAGTGTCAGTGGATAGAGTCAATGACCCAGGCGGTTCCTTTTTTACTGAGGATTCCCATTCTGTGACTCCAGAACACACAGCCAGGCTAGGTTCCTTAGGCAGGGTAGAATAGGGGAAGCTTATGGGGATATACTGCACTTTTAAGAAGTAAAATAAACGTAATAAAAAACAGGCAGCATAATTGCCATGACTTATACCCCATGACATTTGATAATAACAAGGTTGGTACGTTACAAATAAGTTCCACATTTACAACTCTGCCTTCATATTTACACTTATTAAATTGTTTAGGGAGGTGGTTCCTGGATGCTGGAGGCCCATATATAAAACATATTAGCATAATTGGAGAACAGCCAAATCCCTCAGTGTACATTGCAGACACCGGTTAAAAACTTGACCTTGGAAGAAAGAACTTCCTCCTTGTCTTCAGTCAGGCATCAGCCACCAAATGTACTCCTCTATTGTCAACTTCCAGCCATCCACAGTTTGGGGGGCTTGTCCTCATCATTGACCTTAGGCCTCAGTTCCCAAGATAGTGATGAAGGCTATGCTCTTACCTGAATGAGGAAATTAGCTATGATTTCCATTACCTGTACCAAACATTCCTTTTCATTTGTTTAATTCCCTGAGAGTTGACACTACACATTAATTCATTGAGCAATTGCTTTGTGTAAAGGCCCAGAGATGAATGAGACAGTCATGGTCATCAAGGAACTTATACTTGAGTCAAGGACACGGAAAGCGAATGCTGGTAGAAGGCAGAATGAAATAAAGACCATATTAGAGGTATGAGCAAATTGCTGTGGGAGCATAGTGGCACAATTTATTTTAATGGGGGAAGGAAAATTAAGTAAGAAGGGAGCGTTGGTCCTTGAAGGATTAATAGGAGAAAATGGGTGAGGTTGGCCTGTGAGGTCATATCAGTTGAGTGAACCACATGTGCACACAATGGCCTGAAGGTGTATGTACATTCAAGGAGGCAATCATGTGTTTATTATTGCTATGCACCCATGATAAATACAGGGCAGCATGGCTGGACAGATGGAGTAAAAGAGGCTTGAAAGTTATGTTTGAGTCTGCTCCTGAGACACTTGAAGGCCACACCAGTTTTGTTAAGGGGGCAAAGATTTTTGAAGAGGGCCAAGAAAGACAACTTGGGGTGTGCTCTGTAACAGTGTGAAGGATGAGTTGAGGAAGTCAGACTGAAATGGGGAGATCAACTTCCATCAGTAGTTTTCAGATTTGGAAATTAGGAATGGGCTGCCGCCAATGACAAGACAAACAACCTATATGGAAAAAAAAAGAGTTTGCTAGGAAAGGACATATTTGATTGGGAATATTACAGACTTGTCATGGTTTAGATATGAGGTGTCTCCCAAAAGCTCATGAGTGAGACAACACAAAAATATCTGGAGGTAAAATGATTAGATTATGAGAACCTTAACATAATCACTGGATTAATGCACCAATATGGATTAACTGGGTGGTATCTATAGACAGGTAGGGAGTGGATGGATGAGGTGGGTCAATGGGAGCATGCCTTTGTGGTTTATGTTTCCTCCCTAGTGAGTGGAGCTCTCTCTGCTTCCTTATTGCCATGACCTGAGCAGCACTCCTCCGCCATACCCTTCCACCACGATGTGCCACCTCAGCTTGGGCCCAGAGCTATGGAGGCAGCTGTTTATGGACTGAAGCCTCTGAAACCATGGGCCAAAATAGAAGATTTCCTCCTCTACATTATTCTTGTCTGGTGTTTTGGTCACAGTGACAGAAAAGTTGACTGAAAACAGGAGTCTAGTGTGTCTGCTATTGTTTTCAGTGGGAAGGTGGTTCTGGAGTACTAGGGAGAACTCAGCATCTGCTTGAAAGCAATTGTTAAAGCCATGGATATGACTAAGATGACCCTAAGGGGGTGGGGAGAATACAAATGCAGACAATTAGGGATAACGTCTATATTATGGGTCATGTGAAGACAACCACAAAGAAAAATGTGAAGTTTCCTGTGAGGGCTAGATGTACTTGGTGAATGATATGGGGAAGAGTAATCAGGATGATTCATAAGATTTGGCAGTTAGGTGGTTATTGGTGACCTTGAAGGAGAGATTCACAGGAAGGTTGTTGTTTGATAGGATAGTGGAGACTTGAGGATGTTTGTAGACTGAGAGGAAATGAGATGATGGAATAATGGACATGAAAAGTCAAAGTGCTTTTCAGAAGTACAGAGCACTATACAATATGAGGTCACATAGCAAGTTGGCTTTTTATCACAGATGCTCTGGAGTCAAAAAGTCATTGACATCTGTAAGGTGCTCTCATTTTTATCATTATACTGAATTCTGCTAGGGACACTTGGTACATGACACCTTTCATTTCCCCTCTCCTCCTCCCCCAAGCACCACCACAAGTGCCATCAGTTGGTCAGCCAGGTAAAGCACTTCATTACTTGATTTTTGTCAAATGTCTAGACCACTGTGTAATTATATGCCATAGGTTTTCAAAGTATTTTTAATTCTTGTGATATTTTGGGTTTTGTAGGAAAATGGAGGGAAAGTAACACAAAATATTGGGGGGTGAGGGAGATAGAACAGATTGAGAAACTTGTTTCCATTGCAGAACAAAATAATAGTACCTAAAATCAAGTTATTCGGTATCACAAGACCCAGCATTTGATGGGGAGAGAAGCCTTATGGTTTTTCAAGTAGAAAGGTATTTAGCATAAAAAGAGTTGGGCATAGTTTAGAAATCTGAGAGATTCCCAGGAAAAAATAGAAAAATGGAAGAATTTGCTGTTCCTTTAAAGTAAAAGTTGTTCAAGGATCTCTTAAATGCACAGCTTAAAATATTAAGCAGACACTTAAGAAGTCCTAGCTATGAACTAATTAAAGCTTTTCACATGGATTATACTTCATCATCTAAATGCCTTTCTTTCTTGTCAGTATGAGACCAAAACTGAGTCAGGACATTTTAATGTCCACTCAGTCTTTGTCATAGTTTTTCTTTCTTTGAACAGCCATTATCCCTCCCCTGCTTTGGCTTGCAGTATTATTAAAAAGAAAGGGAAAGAAAAGAGAAGGACAGAGGAAGAAAAGAAAGCCTAGGGAACTTAACCTTGCTCTCATTACCATAATCACTATAATATTACTGAATAAATTCTTGCACAGAAATCATGTTCCCTTGTCTGTTCTATGTCTCTATGATTTGCTGCTACTTGTACATAAGGCTTGTATGAGCCATTCAAACTGTATAGATAATAGGATTGTACCAAGTGTCAGAATTGCAGCTGTGCATATCTATGGTGCCTCTGAAAAGATAAGCTCTTCTTGTGTTCAATTTTTCTGGTAAAGGTAGCTCATCAGTCACTCAGTTCTGAAACCTTGCTGTCTGATTTGACTTCTCCCATTCCCCATGCCCTCAACACTCAATTGGTTGCCAGTTCTTTGTGTGCTGCCTAGATCTGTCCCATTGATGCTACCACAATGTGGACCTTCATTTCTCAAAAGTATTATTGCAATGTTTGTCCCCCAAATTGGCCTTCCATATGTTCTTCCTCCTCTATGTGACCTAAACATGGCTTAAGTGCTCCATATAATTTCTTTGCACAAAATCCTTCATCATTTCCCTGTCACTTACAGAATCAAGCACTAATCTTGCAACCACTGCTGCTTTTCATGGATCTTATACTCTAGTTCAAATGAATTGTTCAACTTTCCCTGTATATGTACCAAGAAGTTCCATATTGACACCTGTTTATGGCTTCCCTCCTCAGAAATATTGAAGTTCCATGAGTACAGGGACCACATCTATCAGGTTCAGTGTTATATTCTCACAGTCTAGCACACAGTATGTGTGTGGCACACAGTAGGTGTAGAGTAAATAGGGACTGGTTGAATAAAATCATCAACTATCCAAATCTACTTACTTTTTCAATTTCAGTTCAATGCTACCCCTTCCAAAAATTCTACTTTGACAACCTGCTTCCCACTCCACCTCTCTGAAACTAAAGGTGATATTTTTTCTTTTCTTTTTTTTTTTTAAAGAAATCCCACAGGCCTTACGTATACCATTCTCATGATATCCATTGGATTCCTTCCATCTTGTGTTATAATTCTCTTTGTATCTCCCACTGGACTGTGAGATCTTGAAGGCAGAAGCTATATTTAATTTACAATTGTGTCCTAAAACAGTAGCTTCCACTGAATGGGCACTCAGTGACTAGGACAGTCACACTGGGGGATGAGAGTGGGAGAATCTTCAGCAAGGTAGAGAATTTAAGGGTTTTATATTATTATTATTATAAAATAGCTCATAAACATCAAAAGGTAAAAATATTGGCTAGACTTCAATTTGCCAAGATACAGGTGAAAATATTATCCAAACATGTACCAGCCAAGATATAATGTCATCATGGCTAAAGATCAAACTCTAGTTAATTTCTAAGAACTAGGAACAAAGCTATGATTTGCATAATTCGTGTATTTGCAAGTTGCTTTTTTTGCAGTGGACACTAATTGTAATAATGTTTTATTTGTGGCTATTAGAACTCTAGACATCTAAAGAAATTCAGTCTGTAAATGGGATCTTTGGCTATAGCTTTCTTTTTATTATAAATCAAAACTATAGCATGTTACATGCATTGCATATATATCAATTTCCAGATTTCCATTTTCCCTTGAACTCTTGGCATCAAGCTCAAATTCCCCTAGTTATGGGTAAATTATAGTTTTCAAACTCTCTATTAAGGAATTACCTATTTGGGTCTCAGTGGGGAGAAAAAGCCAATGTATTTGATTGCAGGAGCAAATCATTCCAAGGGAAACAATGGGTTTTCCAGGCTTTGGATCATGACATTTATAGACCTGGTTATCACACTGTCCACCCTTCTTCTTCAAGCCAGCCCACCCATGATGAAAGACTCTTTTGAAAGTCCTCCAGAGAATAATAACCCACAATCTTCTATTAGTGCCTCCAGACATTCACCCCTCTGAGCATTTGAAGCCAATTTGCTTTAGTGCCATACTCAAGACAAAAAACAAACAAACAAACAAAAAACCTATAGAAACAGCTTCTCTGGAGCATGTAAATCACCCTTCTGACTTTTGTAGACTTTTTAGTTGTACAAACATCTCTCCACTACTCTGGCAAGCAGTGCTAAAGAATTCTAAAAGGAAACCTTATGATCCCTGCAAGTATGTGAGTCTTTGAATATGATCCTGTGATCTCCACCATTCAGGCCCTTATAAAAACACCTCTTGGACTTCTGTTCAGTCAAAGCTTCTCAGAGAATGTTCTCACATCCTATCTTGACACTCCACAGCTCATGCCTTTTCATTCACCCTTAATCAAATTATCATAGGAAACACAACACTTAATGTTTTTCTTAACTTTATTGAATAAGTAAGTAGGCATTACATAAAGATTGCAAGTCATTCTTGGTCCTGCTTAGATATAGGTGTTTATTCTGAGGCGAAGTGAGAGCACAAATCCACAGTTTACTGCTACTGAAATACTTCTTCAAGGTGGCTTAGTATGGACACAATCTCCCTCAATACCCATTCAATGTTGTCTTTGCTTTCACCTCTCCCATCAGCTGAGGGTTTCACAATATCTAAAATAAGCTTGTTCTTCTCTATCAGAGGTAGTTTGTGTCTGCATTATGAATCATAGAAGACATTTGGTCAAAGACTTCATAAAAAAGGGGCATAAGAGATACACTAGAGTGCAGAATTAAGATCCATGTTTTTTTTTCCAAGCTAATTGGCCACATTAGCAAAAGTATCAACCAAAATTTAGAATAACCTCTTTGTCCACTTAACAAAGTATGCAGTAGCCTGTAGAGATAACAGCTTTTAGAGAGAACCTTAAATTTGTCTCAAGCACCAAAGATACATTTTTAAAAGTATAAATGACTAATGTAGTGGCTGAATGGTATCCCCTCCAAAAAAGAAGGATATGTTCATATCCTAATCCTAATCCCTATAATCTGTGAATTGGCTTGTTTGGAAAATGTAATTAACTTTGGATGATGTCATTAAATTAAGGATTTTGAGATGAGATTATCACAGATAATCCAAGTGGGCCCCAAATTCCATCATAAATGTCCTAATATAAGAGAGGCAGAGGTAGATTAGATGCATTAAAGGGAAGACAATGTGAAGACAGAGCAGAAAGAGATGCAGCCACAAGCCAAAGAATGATAACAGCCACAAAAAATGAGAAGATGCAAGGAACAGATTTCTCCCTAGAGCCTCCAAAAGGAGAATAGCCAACATAACTTGGTTTGGGACTCTGGCCCATAAAACAGGAAAAGAATACTATTTTAAACCACCATGTTTGGGGGTAACTGTGTTAGCAGCCACAAGAATCTAATACAGATTTCAGTACTGGGGAATGGGCTATTGCTGTAACAAATACCTTAAAATGTGAAAGTGACTTTGGAATTGGATAATGGGTGGAGGTTGGAAGAATTTTGATGCATGTAGAAGAAAAAGCACAGATTGGACCATTGATGGAAATATGAATGTTAAAAGGAATTTTTTGGTAAGGGCTTGCAATGAAATGAAGATCATTTTGTTGGAAATTAGAAGGAAGGCAATGCTTGCTCTATAGTGGCAAAAAGCCTATCTGAATTGCTGCCTACAGTTGTGTGGCAAGGGGAACATGTAAGTGACAAACTTGGATATTTAGCTGAGGAGATTTGCAAGTGAAGCATTGGAGGTAAGTCATAGTTTCTTCTCTGCCTAGAGTAAAATAAGAGAGGAAAGAGAAGTAGAGGAAAGGACTGTTAAGTGGGAAAAGAACCAGCACTTGATGATTTAAGAGATTCCCAGCCTATTCAGAATGTAAAAGATGCTAAGGTTAGGAGATTCAGTATTAGGAAAATGTGCTCTGGAGATAGGGCCAAGGCCAAGGATGTGGCTGGACATTCTTTGCCTAGTGCTAAAGAGATCAGGGATTGAGTCATGGATTTGCTCAACCATCTCAGCAGAAACCAGGAATAGAGATACAATTATCCAGAAAAGATTTGTAAGGGCCCTCTTCTAAATTAGTGAATCAACATGATATATATGGGGTATATATGGGAGCTCCACCAAGTATTTGAGAATGCTATATCAGCAGAATGCTATATCTGCTTGGCCTGAAAGGGGCAGAGACAGGACAAAATCAGAGAAGGCTGTCAGACTACCAAAATTCTACAGGCAGAAAAAAAAACAGGATAATATAAACTAATCAGCTACAAACATGTGCCACTCTTCAAGGTAAAGGAAGGATCACACCAAGGGCAAAGTTGTAAATGCAAAAGTGGAGGCCCAAGAATGAGATGAGAGGCAGAATTGTGAGCCATGGTCAGAGGCAGAAGCCCAGTCCATGGTCCAAGAGGAGAGAACGGCAGACACAAAGGGTGGAGTCATGAGACACAGAGGATTATTGCTAGGCCTTGAATCCTGAAGGGAATTTGGTTGGTTTTGAAAATGATTGAGACAGGTGACTACCTTCTACTTTCCATTTTCTCCCTTCTGGAATAGGAATATTTGTAATTATCATCCCATGCCTGTCCCACTGTTTTTATTTTGGAAGGAGATCACTTCTTTCTTTTGTTTCACTGGTTCACAGATGGACAGGGATAGTGCCACAGAATGGATCACAGCCAGAGTTTCACTCATTTTTGATTTAGATGATCTAGATGATGAGATTTGGGTATTTAGAACTGATGATATTTGAATGAGATTTTGGATTTAGAGTTGAAACTGTAATCAGCTGAGACTTGGGAATGTTGGAATGGGGTGAATGTATTTTACACATGATACAGACATCAGTATGTGGTGGCAGGGGAGAGGGCAGAACCTGTAGATGTTTGCTTATTTGGAAAAGGGATTTTAGAGATGTAATTAACTTAAAGATCTTGAGATGAAGAAATTATCCTGGCAGAGGGAGATCAGGTAAACAGAGAAAAGGTGCTGTACAGATGCGTGGAAATGTGGCCATGAGCCAAGGAATGCCAATAGCCACTGGAAGCTGGAAGAGGCAAGAAAGGATTCTCTAGAACCTCTGGAGGGAGCATGACCCTGTGAACTCCTAGATTTCAAGTATCCAGACTCCAGAATCATGAGAGAATTAATTTCTGTTGTGTTAAGCCACCAAATTTGTGGTCATTTATTATAGCAGCCAAAGGAAACAAACAAAACTAAATGCTTTATGAGTTTTCTGTTTTTTTTAAACATTCTGAAAAAAATCTGCACAAATGGTGCTTCTCTTGTGTGGTAGTAATAAACAAAAGATTTTAGTATGATTTGGTTCTATACTAAAAATGTCCCTATGTACTTTTCTTAGTAATACTTTTCAATCTAAAACAAAAATGTAAGTGGCTAGAGCAGGACCATTATAAACCTGATAAGTAAATCTCTTAACTTAATTATTAGACCCTGAAAGGTTTTTAAATGTTTATGAAAAGTATGTGGCATTGCTGTAAATACAAATATATAACTTATCAAGAAGAGCACTACATTCACTCTTGCTCACAAACTAGAAAATAAGGCAAGTTTGCATCTGGAAAAGGTAATACACATCAGTATTTCTACCTTGACCAGTTTGAGAATATGGCATGGCAAATGTCCCCAAATTTTACTCAGGGTTGACATTTCAAAATTATTTTTCTACAGCCAAAAGATTCAAAGAAGCAATATCATGAAGATTTTAGAAAAAACTTTGCAAAGTCAAAAATGCACACTTTAGTTCTTTGCCTAAATTAGTAGAACCTAGACTTTTGTAGTTGTTAAAAATAGTGTGTGAAAACTGATGTTTATGTGTGCATGTGTGTGTCTTCAGTCAGGAAAAAGTGGAAAAAATCTCAGATATTGTGAGTTTTGATTTCGCTATCATAGCAGCTTCAGAGAATTTTGAAGTATAATACCCAAGTCAGAATGCACGAGACAACAAAGCAACCATTTAAATTATTATACATCTATATAAAGGATTCTGTGAGCTACCAGTCACTTGTTTGCATTATCTCAGATGGTGACTTGCCAAGCCAGTCATTTGTTCTTCTCTCTGTCTATAATGTGCAGTGGAGGAATCAAAATAGGATTTTCTACATAAGAAATATACATATAATAACTCTTTTACAGTAATCACAATCATCTGTATGAATTGGTCTTCAAATTGCACTCCAGAGAAGTTAGGCCAATTATTTCAATGCATATTTTAAAATAATAGACAAGTAAGTATAACTTTAACTCTCATCTATTTGAGAAAAATGTAGACCTTGTTTTTCTTCCCAGAGTTGTTTCGGCAGCATCATTTAAATTTGTTAACATAAGGTAAGTATGATGAGGACTGATAAGTTCACTTAGTTACTGGGATGTGCAATTACTGTAGCAAGAGATATAAATATATACACACATGTATATACACATACATACATTGAATTTCTTTTTTTCTTCTTCAGACCACCAAAATAGAGGAAAGGGGAGCAGAAAGTGAGATAGAACAGTTGACCTTTCAGACAGTTTTTGCCACCTCGTACAGAAAGAAATCTTTCCTTCCAGGTCTTCTAGAACTCCACTCCCTGCCTTCAGGGGGGTCAAGGGACAAAGGAAGCAATAGAGAGAAGAAATAAACCACCAACAGGAATCAATACTTGTCTTTAAAATCTAAATTAAGGTAATAGAATTTTCAGGTTCATCCCTAGCACAAACTTTAAAATGTGGAACTTTTCTCAAAAAATAGCCATATAAAGTATTTCTATAAAGTAGACATCTATGCATAATTAGAAAATACCTCTTTAAATAAAGTTGAAGTCATTTCCCTAACTGACTCTGTTAAACTTTGGTTTATTTTTAGCAATGATAAGTACTTGCAATATCATGCTGAAATGCTAGACTAATGATAAATTTAATTTCAGCCAAAGCAGATGAATCCATCAGCTTTCACTTAAGATAAGATTCTAAATAACTTGACTGGCATGGAGCCGTACTTTTTTGAGTTTTCAAAATGGCTTCTCTAATAAAGTGTGCAATATTAGAACCCTTCCAAATCATAGCATGCACATTTTTTCTTGGCTTTTCCTTTGTTATCTATTAGGTCGGAAGCAGACAGTGAATAGTTCTTTTTTTCTTCTTCTTTTTCTTTTAGTGGGAGTGACCTAGAAATTGAGGATTTTAAATTTTTGAATATTTTTGAATTGAATATTTTTGAAAGTCTCAGAACTCTTCAATTTTTTACAATTTCCTCTTCAGAGTCAGGTCACACACAACAACAAAGAACACACATCTTTATGCTAAAGTGGAACAAATGTATCTAGTCCTGCAAACTATCAGATAGGTACTGTGGGAGGAGTCTAGCGATAGTTCTACAAATGCACATCACTTCATTCAGTTTAGCTTGATCTTTGCAGAAACACACTTATTTCCACTCCAACCCTTGAATGCATGTTTTGTTCTTCTCAACATGTATGATTTTGTTTACTGAAGTATTTTTCATATTCTTTGGCATCAGGAATCACTTAGATGAGATAGCTCCATTGTGGCGAGAGCGTGACCTTTCCAAAGGTACCCGTCTGTTATCTGTAAGACAAAGAGAAAAAGAACCAAAAACATGGTGAGCCTTAGATCTTGGCTATTACATGATGTCAGGTCGAGAGAGGTTTTCAAACAGTCCCGAAAAATCACTTCAAATGAATATGTAAATAAGCAACAAGGAGCCCAGATCTGAGGAGTTCATGCTGCAGCTGCCAGGCTGAGTTCAAGAGTTCTACAATCAGCAATAAATGACTTTTCTTGGTAAGCAAAGTCAGAGTGATAAAAGAAATGGAAGAATTCTCTCAAGCACAGTCCCCTTGGAAATAGCAGGCGACAACAAAATTCCTTGGTAAAAATGTTAAATTGAAAGGATCTATGTACAGTGCCTTTTGTTGGAAAGCACTTCAATTCCCCACGAGTTTTCAATTTGTATGTTGGCTACCTCTAGAGGACACCAGTGTGGGCAGAGCAGAAAAGAGTTTTTATTTTTCACAATGATTGCAATATGTGGCAATCAAACCAGCTAGCGAGTTGGCCTGATTGTATGATGTAAACAAATTGAATACATTATATAGTCATTATGGGAATGAATAATGAATGGGACCTAGAATAGGTCCCATTCCTCCTACCCATCACAGGAAGAATAATCACTGTAAAGATGACTGTTGGCACAAAGCTTGGAAAGCAAAGTTTAAAAGCATTGAAAGTTGCTGAAAATAGTTTTTGTTTTAATAAGAAAAAACGTTTACAGCTCTGCATTGTGATGATCACTGCTATGGTATTATCACCTCTGTTTTATGCTCGGCTTAAATGCAATTGATGTGGGTGAAAATCCCTTTTTGACAAAAGCATAATATACTTAGATTCTCCATTTACAATGAGACTGGGTCCCTAGAAATAATGACAACCACCAGCACTTACATAAATGCTAACACTTTACACTCATTAATTTGCTAATTCACACAACATCCCCGGGAGGTAAGCCCATTTCATTCTATCCTATTATCTCTGCTTTAGTGATGAAGGTTACACAGCAAATCAATGGTATGATGGGGGATTATAATGCAAAGTTAATGCCTAAATGTGAGGCTGGCTTTGTTCAGAAGTACATGTTAGGACCTCCCAAGCTGCTACTCATTTCCTACCTGAGATGATGATACCCAATCAATACATCCTGCCTGTTACACTCGAAGGAAGGACTGAGAAGTGCTGAGGGTTGGCCATGGTGCCTTTCTCATCTGTGCTAGCATCTCTTGACTGATTCCTGGTAGTCTTTAGTCAATACACAGAGCAAACCTAACTGGCCCCATGATCCTCAGCTCATTAACACCACCTTGTGAATGCACTGAGCCAACTAGACATAAGCTTAAAGCCTACCCAGAGCATCATAATGCAATAATATCTCTAAGAGGTGAGAAAGCAAAAGTCATTTTCTTTACTCAAAAATATATTTGAGGTATGGAGTATTTGGATATTCTTTTGAAGATATCATTTTTAAAATCCATTATTTAGTTTGTGATATGGACCACAATTGAGCTAAAAATGTTAAGATACCACTCCTAGATAAAAGATTTATTACTTAGATATCACTGGCTTGCATACAGATTGGTTTGAGACACCTTAGAAAATACTTTAAAATGAGATAACAATACAATAGTTCCCACTGTATCATTAGCATTTAAGGGTTCAATGTTAAAGTCATCAGATGTAGCATCCCTAAAGGACTGTGCTAACTCAAAAAAAGGCTTGTGCCTTGGTGCTATTATCACCCATTCCATCGCTTGCCACCCACTAGATTTAAGACAAGTACCACCTCTAAAAGCCCAGCCCTGCACATTATATGATAAGATGTGAGAATTCACATCAACTTGCAACTTACTGGTGGCATCTGGTGTAAGAAAATAAACACTGGAGACAAAGAAAACTGAAGAAAGAACATTGAAGCTTTTGGAAGACAGGCTAAACATTGGTTTAGGACTCAAATCCAGAGTTATGGCTGGTTATGTGGTGTCCTCAAAAGCTCATGTGTGAGACAATGCAAGAAGGTCTAGAGGAGAAATGATTGGGTTATAAGAGCCACAACCTAATCAGTGCATTAACACCCTGATGGGATTTACTGTAAACTGAAGGTGGGTAGGGGTGTGGCTGTAGGAGGTGAGTTCCTGGGGGTGAGTCTTTGGTATATATACTTGGTATTTAGCAAGTAGAATCTTTCTCTGCTTCCTTATCATCATAGGAGCTGCTTCCCTCTGCCATACCCTTCTACCATGATGTTCTGCCTGACTTCCAGCCCCGAGGAATGTAGCCGGCTATCTATGGACTGAGACCTCTAAAACTGTGAGTCCCCAAATAAACTTTCCCTCCTCTACTATTGTTTTAGTCACAGCAGCCAAAAAGATCTCTAAAGCATCCAGCTTTTGATATACATGAAGGAATTATTTTAGATTTTCTCCCCTCCTCCCCTTTTTTGGGTACCTAATAGGTCCCCATGTTAATGAGATAATTATATGAAGAAGCAATTCTGTAAAGGTCACCACTTACATTTTCAAAATGTCAACCCACAACCTTGTTTGTGGGGAAAAAAAAGGCCATTAGAAACAATGGCAGCAATTGCTGATCTAAATCTTTTGATATATTTCAAATTCTCTGTTGTTTATGTTAAAATTAATTTAGTTGCAAAATATATATTTATGCTCTTTACTTATATGAATCAAGACATGTGGAATTTAGAGACTATCATAAAGTATATACACACTTTGTTGTTTTTAGATATACACACACCTTCTTTCCTCCCATCTGTCTTAACATTTTAATGGCTAGCTAGCAATCTAATAATGACAACTTTTCATGCTTCGAGTCATGTCTTGAATTAGAGACTGAAAAATCACTGAATGGACTGTTTGAAATACAACTTCTACATTTATGGTATTAAATACCAATAGCTCTCATAAGTTGGCATCACAATAATTAGAAAAGGACAAATGTTAGATATTATTGTTGTCAGAGGTGACAAAGTAATTTGAGTGATTGTGAGAGCAATTTCATTTCTTGTTTGGAAATGGGGAGGATGTAGATGCCCAGGTGATATGATTTGAGAGCTCCATCAGCCTCCAGTATGAGCCAAATTCACTTTTCTAACTAGTCTTTATCTCCCAACACTATTGCTGCCACTGTACTTTAGATGACAAAAATAGAGATCTTTCATCCAAAGCGATTGGGTTAAAACACATGTATTTATGTGAAATGATATTGGGTGGGGGGTTGTTAACAAGTAGTGGCATCCCCTCCCAATCTTCCCATTATAATTTTGGAAATCAAAGGGAAAGAGATGGGCGGGTGGGTAACTTGTCTATGTATACCTGTTGAGGACACTGCAATGAGATAGAGGAGCCACAGTTGGATAAGTACACCCTAATAGATTCTCTTTGGTCATCAAAGGCTTGTCTCTGAAATGCCCCAGGTCAAAGTGAACGGATTCTGATACTATGGAGACTGATATGATCAAAGAATGAAGTTGGAGAGCAGGATATAGGTATATGAAAATGTGTATCCTATGGAGCAAAGGTGGCCATAAACAATATTCAAATCTTTCATCCAAAGGAAATACAAATACATGGCTCAGCTTAACTATGGTTCAGCACCTTGTGAATATCAGGTTAACCAGCATAAACTGATGCCAAAGCTTTCCCTGCTGTCATAAGGGCAACAGGCTTTATGCTTTATGCCTCTTCTAAGCATAAATTGATTTGGCATTCATCTCAAAACCCTCCCAACTGAGTTTTGAAGTAAATGGATTAATCCCGTTATTGTATTGCTCTAGAATTCATTCATGCAATCATTTATTCAGCAACTATGTACAAAGTGCCTCATCCATGAAATACCTGAATGTCACTAAGTTTTAGATCCATCCCTAAATCTATATCATTAATTTCCTTCTTACTAGAAACTTTGTCAAGTGAACTGAGGAATAAGTACAGCCCAGATAAGGCCTAAACACAACATAACATGAGGTAGTCTAGAAGACTCTAGCCTATAGTATGTAACCTGGGAGTATGTCATTAATCCTCTAACAAAATGAATGTATGCCAAAGTACAAGGCTGTATCTTGCACACTGCAGGAGATCAAGTTGGGACTGAAAACGAACAGATAAAAAAGGGCCACATCCATTATTCATTCACCTCAAAGTTAGGTGTCTGTCTCTTGTTATCTAAGGAGAGACAGTATGCATCATAGACATGTAGTTTTTTCAATGTTGCCCTAACCAAACACACTAGTCCCTCTCAGCAGGATACATTAAACCAAGTTTATGCCCAGTGTATACTGCACAATGTATTAAAAAATATTCCATCTTAATGCAAATTATTTGTCTAGAAAACAAACTAAAAGAAACCCTCTGTTATTTATAGTGAGCTTTGTTTTCTCCAAAGCTCTTCAAAAGTGATGGTATGGCAGATTCACCATCAATGGATAGGCACTGTTTCTAGCAAACATAGCAAAGGGAGGTCTGGGTCTATGCAACTTAGACTAAGGAAACCAAGGAAACTAATCTTGCTTCCTGAAATGTCTACTGAAGTAGCTATTTATATCCCAAACAGTAGTGAGAGAAAAATAACTTATTTTAGACAGTTATACTGAAATCATCATGTGAACTCTCATTCCCTCTCCTTGTGTTCAAAACTGTTTATGGTTTTCTCTGTCATTTTAGGGATCCTGAATTGGATAAGGTTTCTCACTCACTAGAAATGTGTGAACTGTGGCAACCAAATTAGGCTTGGGCTTAATCTCTTGATAGAGGAACTTTCTCTATCAGTTGACCAGGTTCTTTCTCCTCACCATTACCAGAATACTTTCTTAAAAAAATTCTTAAACTAGAACTATTCATGCAATTTGGTACTCTACTTTTTCATTAAAGATTTCAGTATAGAAATTTTCCATGTTATTAAACTTCTAGCATATGATATTACAAACATGATTTTTAATGGCCATATACTCTTCTTTTTATAGTGTGTAAATATGCCACAATTTAGTTAACCATTTATCAACTCCAGGGCATTTAAGTTGCTCCCAATGTTTTGCTATTATAAATCACATACCAATGAACACATCACAGATACATCTATACATGTTTCATATCAGTAGATGGCATTGCTAGGGTATGCAAAATTCAGTCCAAATTCTACCTAGAATAGTTGTACTAATTTAAATCCAGTTGGTACTATATGAATTTGTCTAATCTCATTGGGTATTATTCTTTTTAATATGTGCTGAATTTTAAGAGTGAAAATGACATGATTCATGTTTTTGACACTTCTTCAAATACGAGACAGGTAGACCTTTTCATATGTTATTGTCCATTTATTCTTCCTTTATATGCTGACCATATCCTCTGCCTGTTTTTTTGTATTGACTTTGAACACTAAATATTAATAATAGTAATCAATTAAAATATTAGAGATATTTTCCTTAGTTTGTTGACTGCCTATTTTGTGTTGTGAGTTTTAAAGAACCTGGTTTCATTTTTACAGTTTTTATGTTACTAAACCTATCCATTTTTTACATTGTGATTTTTTCCTTAATTTATAAGCTTAGAAAATCTCTAGCCATATACATTTGATAAACATTCAATCACATCTCTTCTTGCTCTTTAAGGTTTGATTTTTTTATATTTAATGATTTAAATGATCTGTGATTTATTTTGTTTTACAATGCCTTATAATTTTTTTCTTTAATTTTTTTTAGAATTATTTTTACAGACTGCATTTTGATTCATTATACTAATGGGGTACAACTTTCATTTCTATGGTTGTGCACAATGTAGATTCACACCATCCATGTGATCATATATACACATAGGGTAATAATGTCTGTCTCCATCTACTATCTTTCATTCCCCCACCCCTCCTGACCCATGCTCCTCTATACCATCCAAAGTTCCTCCATTCTTCTCTTACCCCCCCTTCTACCCACCCCCACCCCCATTATATATCATCATTCACTTATCAGAGAAAACAGCCTTTGGTTTTTTGGGTTTGGCTTATTCACTTCGCATGATATTCTACAACTCCATCCATTTACCTGCAAATGCCATAATTTTATTCTTTTTTATGGCTGAGTAATATTCCACTGTGTATATATACCAGTTTTTTATCCATTTGTCTATTGAGGGCATCAAGGTTGGTTCCACAATCTAGCTATTGTGAATAGAGCAGCTGTGAACATTGATGTGGCTGCATCACTGTTGTGTGCTGATTTTAAGTCCTTCAGCTATAGACTGAGGAGTGGGATAACTAGGTCAAATGGTAGGTCCATTCCAAGTTTTTTGAGGAATCTCCATACTGCTTTCCAGAGTGGCTGCACCAATTTGCAATTCGACCAGCAATGTATGAGTGTGCCTTTTCCCCCACATCCACGCCAACACTTATTATTGCTTGTATTCTTGATAATAGACACTCTAATTGGGGTGAGATGGTATCTTAGGGTATTTTTGATTTGCATTTCTCTTATTACTAGAGATGTTGAACATTTTTTCATATGTCTGTTGATTGCTTGTAGATTCTCCTCTGTGAAGTGTCTGCTCATTTCCTTAGCCCATTTATTGATTGGGTTATTTGTATTCTTGGTGTAGAGTTTTCTGAGTTCTTTATAGATTCTGGAGATTAGTGCTCTATCTGTCGTGTGTGTGGCAAAGATTTTCTCCCACTCTGAAGGCTCTCTCTGCACATTGTTGACTGTTTCCTTTGCTGAGAAAAATGCAATGCCTTATAATTAAGTCTCCACATTATTTCTTTTTTTCCTTACAAAGAGGACATGCATCGTTTGTTGAATCATCATGAATTCCTATACTGATTCATAATATTTCCTTTATCATATATTGAAGTATCTACACTAGGGTTTCTGTTATGTTGACATTGATATTATTCTGCAATTTTATGCCAATACTTTCTAATTTCATCATTGAGCCTCATAATATGTTTTAATATCTGGTGGAACTAAACTTTTATCACTTATATTTTCATTTAAAACAAATATTTTGGGGGTTCATTTTGGTGTTCTACATCATGTTATAATCATGAAACAACTAAAAACAACACGGCTTGGAAACAAACACAATGGGTCCTAGGCTCCTCCTAGTAAACACTAAGCAGTTGCCTCTGAGTGCCAATGAGTTAAGTGATGCTAAGGTCCCTAATGATGTACTTCTGAGTGCTCCTGAGGTTCCTCATTTTCTTGAAAACTTAACAAGTCATCCGACCTGTTTGGTGGTCAGTTTTTCTGACAGCTAGCCACTTTTCTTTTAGAAATACAGCACAGTCCAGCACTAACTCAAAGAGCATTACCAATTACACCTAGACATTTTTTTCCAGTACTGGGAATTGAAACCAGTGACACTCTACCACTTAGCTATATCCCCAGACCCACTCTACCCCCCACACTTTTTAAAAATTTTGAGATGGGGTCTCACTAAATTGCTCAGGCTGGCTTTGTGCTTATGATCATTGTGCCTAGCCTCCCACATAGCTAGGATTACAGGCAAGAGCCACTATACCCAGTCACCTAGACATTTTATAATTCATTTACTCTCATTGTTTTTGCCATGTCAAAGATTCAAATAACTGGAATTAAATGTATAGTTTCATTGGCTATTGATAGATTCTAGTGCTTCTAATTTGTAAACTTTATTTTCTCATAGGTTTTATAATAAGTTTACAATTTGGGACTCTACTAGATACGAGAGGTATTAAGCTATATTGAACTGTTTTATTCCAAAGGAATTGTATACAGAGGGTACTGTGCAAAAATGCATGGCTAAGAGACACTCAGTTACCTTCAGTTAACAATTAAATAGTTCTAGCCCTAATCTCCATGACATCATAATGTTTTTAAAACTTGAAACAGGCCAAGTTGTGTAATCTATATCTTTCATTACATGCAAATAAATCCATGCAAAGAAAACAGAAACCCAGATTACTGTGGTAGTTTAGGTTGGCAGAAGAGAGGAAAGTTATTTTAACGATGATGGTAATGGAAAGCAATAATGTTAAAATAGTTCAGAGGCTACTGTGACTATAGACACACAACTCCCATTAACTGTAATTGGAGTTAAGCACATGTAATGATAACAAAATAGACCCCTAAATGTCTTTCCAATTGGAAAATAAGCAAATGTGTTCCAGGAAACAGCATGCTTTTGTGTGGAAAATATAGTATTCTAATTGAGATGCACAAATTATTTTCACATTGATATTGCTGAGAGTATGATGGTGGTATTTTTCCTATGCTTAGGGATGTAGTAGATCTGCTTGGGGTAACATCTGTACAAAGAACGACTTTCCTTTTCTTAATGCTCAGCATTCGTTATGTTATTAAAGGAAAAGTCTCAATAGTTGCAATGGATTTATTAATTCAGTAGCTTGTTATCAGCATGAAACTCTGCTGTGCTAGGGGAAAAACAAATTATATTTTACAAAACTGCAGTCATGAGATTAAATCACTTTTCTCTATTTCACTTTCTTCTTATCCTCCCTGCCAGGTAGTAACTCTACTCTCTATCTCTATTATGAACCTCATATTTTGCAAACTATCAATTCTGGTAGTAATATAAAGGTACATTATCAAACAAACTCAATTATAGTAACTTTAGGAAGATTGAAATATGTGATAAAAGTAAAATCACATAGTACAATAATATTACTTTAAGGCATTAAAAACTTAATCCATATTAAGCTACAAATGGAGAAAATATGCAATACTTACTTTTATCTATCACAAACATATATTTTTACAACATATCCAACCAACCTCTTGGTATTTTAAATGACCAGCATTTACATAATTGATAACTTGAGTATTTCCAAGGATTTTAGAAAAAATATGGTGCAGAAAAAATAAAATCAGTACATTGTTCAGAATTTCAATTGCCATAGACCTTGCAATTGATTACCTTTGGACTCAATGTCAAAGCTAGTGAATAGATCTGTTCGAAATGTCCTTGGTTTTGTGCATAAGCCATACATTGTTTGTTTTCTTACTAGAGAGTGCAATTGGGCCCTAAGACAAATTTTGTCTGAGTTTGAAAATCTGATGAGAATACCTGCATACCTGGAAAATATAGAAAATGGTGACAAAATAAAAATATGAAGAGGTTAGAAAATTGGGGGAAAAGCTCCCAAGGAAATTATGTAAGTGAAACTTATGTTGAAGAGCAAACCAGCAGAAACCACACAAACTATAACAGCACTGTTCAAGATGTCTATCATAGTGGAGAGTGGTTTATGCATAGCAGTTTCTTAAAAACTGTTGATTAACTAATAATCTAGTCATCAGCAATGAATCAGGAACTGATCCTTGAGTTCACCTTCAGCTAGTCTGCTTACATGGAGGGAATATATTTTTCTATTAACACAAAGAAACACTTTCATTGTCCATCCATCTACTAATTGTTTTGGCATAAACTATCTATCTGCAGGGTAATAGAAGAGGCACTCATATATTACTAAAGTGGAAAGAATAAATATACCAAAAATTATAATATGAAATATAACTATGTGTTTTTTGTAGCATCTATTACATTCTAAGCACAATGGAGGTTCATAGTAGAGAAAAATCATATAATTAAGTGCAGAAAATCAGGTTCAGGGAAAACTCCATCCTGATTAGGCCTTAAAACATAGGTGAAGCCAGGCACTGTGGTATATACCTATCATCCCAATGCTAAGGAGGCTGAAGCAGGAGGATTGTGAGTTCAAAGCCAGGCTCAACAACTTAGTGAGGCCCTAAGCAACTCAGCAAGACCCAGACTCTAAATAAAATATTAACAAGTGCTGGGGATGTTTCTCAGTGGTCAAGCACCCCTGGGTTCAATCCCTGGTACCAAAAATAAATAAATAAATAAATAAATAAACAAACCAAAAACAAAAGGATAGGTAGCACTTCAACAAGAAGAAAAAGTTAGCTGTTAGTTTTTGCTAAGTAGGAAAAAGTGAGTTTTAGTTCCTTATATTGTGGACCATTCAATTACCAAATATTTTCTTATTGGGGTGGTATGAAAAGTAATGAATGTACAAAGGAAGAATCAGAAAGTCTCTACATCTTTAACATTTTTCCCTAAGAAAAAGAAGAAAATAACTTAATGAAAGGAAATGCACTGGCCAGATTTGTAGTTGCAAGGACTAAGATACAGTGGTGGCTGTTTCCATACACAGGTGATTTTAATTTCAATTCTGTTTTTATAAACAATCTTGAAACATTTATATGGAGGATAGTAGGTCTGCTTCAATCAATCAATCAATCAATAAAACCCAGAAGAAATGGGGCTCTCTGAAATCATCTGGGGAGTTTCTGTTTTTGAAGTCTAGATGGCCCTATCAAGAATGACAGTAGAGGGGCTGGGGATACAGCTCAGTTGGTAGAGTGCTTGCTTCGCAAGCACAAGGAAATGGGTTCAATTCCCAGCACTGCAAAAAATAAAAATAAAATAAGAATGACAGAGGAGCTGATCAAGGCATAGATTACAATGACCTGGGCCAAGAGTGCTTGACAGGGTGAGAGCTTGAGCAGCCATTTAGGTTGGTGCAGAATGAACTAGCTGTTAAATGGCATTGGGGCTACAGGGTCAATTCATTACTACCACCTGTCATCTCTGTGCCTTTCTACTCCATGTGTGGCACAAATCCCTATGACTAAGAATACTAGGCATCAGCCATTTCTTTAACTTTGATCATATGATGGACAATCCTCTGTCATTTTCTGTGGCAGTTGTTTGTGATCTGCCTGAGTCTTGTTGCTGATATGCTGACCTAGAATACACTTACCTGTCATCTGCTTTTGTTTCTGAATCGCTCAGTGACTATATTTCTACTCTTTGTTTTTAACATGTGCAACACATCTATTTGGGCTGGGTTGCCTATATTTTTGTTGATGATGGAAGTTTTAGAACAGTTGGTTCAACTCTGTAACTTAAGCAGCACAAGGTAAGGTGGGAGGAGGGGAAGCAAATTCAGTGGCTTCGGTAGTAAGGCAGAAATGGCAGTCCTTCCTCCTGCATGATGCCTCCATCTCTCTATGTACTAGTCATTGAAATATACCAGTGCCTATGATTTTGAGGATAGAAGATACTTAACCTACAGATTACAATGCAAGAGCCTATAAACAGGTGCTTCCCATTAGTAGTGTTCCCCATGCTAAGCTCTACTTAATTACTTAACCATTTGTACGGACAAAGGCAACCTGTGTGGTTAATATTCAAGACACTTTAGCAGCTGCCAGTGCCATTGTTTTAAAATCTAAACTCTCCCTTAAGGTAGGAGCCAGTCAGCAGTTGTTTTAAATATGAACAATTAGGACAGAGTTAAAACATGGCTTCTCAATTTCATATTTGTATCTGACAGAAGTTACTTTGTAATTTTAGTGTCTAATGCAACCTGAGTGCCAGGCCCAGCCTACAGCCGAATAAAAATGGCTATAACTAGCAACTTACCTCTCATGTAAGAAGTCTCAAAGAATCATTCCTTATTGTTACGTCTAGTGGAACAAAGCCAGGCCCCAGAATATCAGAAAAATGTACAAATATGAATAGCTGTTCTTTCAATGCATTTTTTGTACTAGTGAAGTCATAAACAGCTAATATGTCATCATGGGATTAGATGCAATATGGAACCTACATAAACTGGGATCTTATGCAGTCAATCTAAATTGATGTACACATCTTTGTGTACTGGATAGAAAGACATCCCCATTATAAAGTGGGAAATGAAAGTTATAAAAGAGTATATCATATTCTTATTTTTCAAAAGGAAATATAACTTCAAATATAATTCTGAAAAGCTTGAAAAAATATATACCAATAAAAACTAGTTGTCTGAATGAATTATAATTTTTTTCTCTTTTCTTTTTCCTTGAATATCTGAATTTGGGACATTAACCATGATCAATTTGCCAAGTTAGGGGAGAATCCTAGAAAGGATGTTAAGTTTTCAGTCTTCAGCTACAAAGCACATACTGTTTTTAATTTTTATAAAAGAGTGGTCTAGGATT
Organism: Glaucomys volans; assembly: GCA_020662805.1. Lineage (NCBI taxonomy): Eukaryota > Metazoa > Chordata > Mammalia > Rodentia > Sciuridae > Glaucomys > Glaucomys volans. Next base: position 154,263 of record JAJEJO010054049.1, read on the forward strand.
CAATAATCTCTGATTTAATTCCTGGTTGATAATACAATCACTAAGTACACTATAATGGAAAGGAAAAATAGGACAGAAAACAGGTGCCATTTCTCTGCTGTGCTTAAGTAAGGGCTATAGAATGTTCTCTGATGGTAAAGACAAGTATTAGAACATAAGTAAATTTGTCTTCCCATGCTATTATCATTTATGAAGGTATTTCACAAACCTTTAGATTCTAAATTCTAAAAGTTCAAGTCATAAAAAGTGACTATCAAAATATTGACTCACTTCAAATGATGAGTAAAAATCCAAAAAGATAAGGAAGTGTATCATTACATCATCTTGAGAGAGATTTACTTTAATGATAAAATCATGAGACTTCAAAACCATTTTGCAACATGTTGCCTAAAAATGACAAATTAAAATAGAAAAAACCCACTATTCTTTGATAGTAAATGATACTGATCCATTTTCCACAAGGCATACATTCTAGATTATTTTTCCTATATAGTGCAGGTGGTGGTATGTGGGGGTGGTGGGGAGAGATTTGGCACTAAGCATTCTTCTTTTTCACACCACCATTTATACTGGTGCAATTTATGGCAACAAAGTAAAGCCAAATGATATATGTAGTCTTTGAAATTATTAATGTACACTACTAGACACATTTTTTCTAACCCATTAGGCCCCTCTCACATTTATTTATTTGCAAAATGAACCTTTCTAAACACCAATTCCCTCATTTGCAAAATGGAGATTTTAATAATAGTACCTACACTATAGGATATTAATAGGACTAAATGAGATAATTTAGTATCTGGTCCACATTAATCTTTAAATAGGTATGAAGTATATATATACACATGCATGCATGCTCACACACAAACACATCAATCAATAAGCCTCAAGTGAAAAGCTGTCTGTGCTTATAATGAATATCCACAATTTAGTGTTAGGGATAGGTCAAAGTTCTTAGTGTTTGGCCACAAGGGATACATATCGTTGTTCTGCCACTTTTTAGCTTTGATTTCCTAAATTTAAATTCCCTTTTGTGAAAAAGAAATAATATTAAAGGCCTATCTAATGTAGTTGTCACAAGGATTAAATAATGGACATGGGCTAGAATGGTACCTGATACAGAACAAAAGTTTACACTTTTGATATGAAATAATTATAACATTTAGACAATTATATAAAATTTATGTAAGATATTTATATTTATATTTACTTAAATAATTCATATAAGAATCAAATTCCAAAGATTTTAGCACCAAGATCTTATTTTACTTTTTAATGTCTAGACAACCTCATTATGCCATTATGACTTTTTTTAGTTACTTTCTGGGACAATGAGATAAGATGCAAACAGATGTTTATAAAAATCTCTTTCAGATGAGGCAGGAAAAGCAAAGACTTAATAAAGATCAGTAACAAAATCAGAATTTATGAAGATTTTGACTTTTTATTTTTTTTACCAAGTCATCATGGCTAGAATATTTTTTATGCCCTTCGGAAGCAATGAAAATCTTTTATAACAATTTACTTATTTTTCTTATTGTCATCCGGTGGATGTAGCAATGTTGCCAGACTGCTTTCTATTACTTCTTCACTTTAGGATTCCTGTTGTCTGGACAGATTTGTCCCTTAGGGTAGAAAAGGATTATTTCTAGAGATTCCGGTCTGGCTTGAATGATGCACCTAGTGAAACCAGTCACTTTTGTGGTTTTGTTTTTCCTCCCCTAGGACAGCAGATTTACCAGGCAATCTGCTGACCTTTAATTTGGTTTCCTGAGTAGCCTATTCACTAGAAAGAGGGGGTAGTCTTGCCATCATAAGCAGAGTCTGTCCCCATGTTGGGCATAGCTCTCTCTGTCCAAAAACAGGCCTATGATTTATTTCCTGGACACTGACAATGTGCCTGGTGTAGTACTAGAGGGATACAGAGATAATGAGTCAGTCTTTTCTTTCAAGGCAGGTACTACATAGTGATTGTGGTCTTCTGGTTTAAAAGTCTGATAAAGATATGTCTTGGCTTCCTTTGTACTCTGCTCTATAGTTCTCAGTGAGTATGTTTGATAACTTAGATTATATCCCCTAATACTAGGATGAATCAAGATGTTCTCATTCAAATTGGGGTAGCATACAAAGAAAATAGGGATATAGAGATGGTAAGTGCTATGATTAGGGCATACCCCTTCAGGAGCACAGAAAATGAACAGTTGGTCAAGCCTGGGGGAGTCATCTCAAAGAAGGCTTTCTGAAGAAGGCAATGCAGTAGTTGACTGTTAAAGGCTAGCCTGGAGGAAAATTATGTTCTAGGAAAAGGAAACACTATGATTGATGTTGGGGAATGTGTGTGATCACAAGCAGGTCAGTGCTGATTAAAAGCAAAGGACAGACTGGTCTTGGGTGCCATTCTGAGGCTAGACCTTAGATGTGCAAAACAGAATAAAACTGCAAGATAGTACAATCTGGTGATCATATAGTAGATGCACTTAAAAAGAGGACAAGATCACAGTTATGGACTAACTGGACATAAAGGATAGTGAAGGAATTCTAGATGATGCTAATATTTCTGGCCTATACATTTGGGGTAATGGTGGTCCTAGTAAATAAGATACAGGAGGAGGATTTTGATTCAATGAGAGGATGATGAGTGGAGAAGACGATAAGTTCATTTTGGGATTTGTTTAGTTGGAGATGCATTTAAAACATTCAGGTAGAGCTGACTAACAGGCTGTTAAATATTAAAAGCCTAAAGTTCAGAGGAGCAAAATGGAAAGAATAAAAGTGATTTGGGAGATTCATCACATATATGGTAATTGAAACCATTGCCTAGGAAAGTATATAGAGTGAGAAGAGTAGTAAGCTGATGATTAAATCCTGAGAAATACTGATATTTAGATGAGCATAGGATCAGGAGTCCATGAAAGAAACAGACAGCAAGTATTCAGAGATGTACAAAAAGAGCCCTGAGAATGCATGTTATGGAATCCAAGGGAGCAGATATTTTGAAAAATGGCATAAGCAATGATATCACATATTGTAGAAAGATGCAGTAAAATAAAGACAGAAAACTATCAGATTTAGAAATATGGAGGTCATTAGAGACCTTAATGAGAGCAATTTCAGTGAAATAAGGGGAGCAGAAGCCAGACTGCAGAAGGTTGAGGAATAAGTGGAGGCAATGAATATAACTTACACTTGCATTTCCTGTGACCCTGAGAGAGATGATATTTTTTAGAGATAAAACAGTTACCTCAGGGCATTGTGCCTGACAGGCCCAACACCACTTCTCACTGAAACCATCCTGCTCAAATTTTTTTGTTGTTGTTTATTTACATAGGGAGCAGTACTAAATAGGCTCTTCCCACACCTAACACTGGCCACTGATTGTACCATGATGGATATCTGATCCCCTAGGGGCAACCAATTCAGGTTGGCCAGTAACTAACACATGACATAATTTTTGATAAAAAGGTGCTGTTCAATTGGGTAATACGCCCATTAAAGAGAAGTAGAAAAGAATGAACACACAGAAAGAAGTGAAGCTCATTTTGATTCTTGAAGTGTTCAGAGAAGTCTCTGTTCTAAAAGAGCCCATTAATTATTTTATGTAATTCCTAAGGTCATGACTAATTTCATATAAAAATAGTTGATGAAGCCCACTATGCCCTTATTTCTTAAAGTAAGATATATTTAAAGTTTTGTGTTTTCATTTTTATGGGCCAGTAAAAACTGTTGACATAAGCATATCCTATATCATCACCTTCTAAGTAACTAGTTCATTGGTTATCAGTATATATCAAGGTCTACTTGCACGTTTGTTTGTTTTTGTGTTACCTGACAGCCAAGTAACACCATGGTGTATTGTACTAATGAAGGTTTCACAATAATTTAAATAGAGAAAATTTTTTTTCAATTGAGTCATCCCAGGGTATGACACTATCTCACGTAATAGAACAGGTAAGTTGTACACATGACAAAGAACCTGTGACATAGCAGTCAGTACCATCTTCATGATGTGTACCAAGGTACTATGAGAATGTAATTGTTGTGGCCTCCCTTGCAACAGCTTATCAGTTGTAAAATGAGTGGCAGATATGTACCAAATGATCTTTGCATTGCAGATTCCAGAAATAAAAGGGTTATGCAGATTTCAATCCCAGCCTTATCTTCATGTGAGCAAGACAAGTTTACAAACTTATTCAGTTGATACCCTATTAAAACTGGAATTTGAGAGTTGTTCACTGACAGAGTTTTCATTCATTGTAGAGTCTGATGACCCTAAAAGAAGCCTCAAAGTTTCTGGTGCCATTTTGTCTGGCCTAGTTATATAGATTTTCTGTATTATATCAATGAGACAAAAATGTATAACCAGATCTGAAGTCAAATCTTTCTATTATTAAATCTAGCATCAGTAGGCATATTGAATGAATGTTAATCTCGTTGATCTGTTTTGTAGTTTTATTAAAAGTGTTAAAATATGTGGAGTTTATGCCTGTTTTACATTTATCGATATTTAAGTAACAATATATTAGAAATTGTTTTAAGTCAATTACTGGGGATTACAAAAAGTGAAGTTCCCACTAAAATGGATCCACAGATCCCTTTTATTATTCCTAAACATTGAGAAACAGTGCACTGGCTAGACTAGTCATTAGACTCATGTCTTCCTCCCTTCCAGGAATCAGTCACCCTGCCTTTCCAAACAGTGTTCTCAAAGAGACCTTATGCCCCAGCTAAAAAGGGTATAGGGGATTTAAAATAAGATGAATCTTGCCAACCCAAATTTGAAGTGGTGAAAGACAAAACGGCAATGAAAATTGTTAACAAGTTAACTTTCAAAATGACTTCAGAGGGCTCATAGATTAAAATTCACCACAAGATAAGACACATGAAGATAAAAGTTAGCAGATTCATGCTAAGGAAGTAGCTCCGGGAGATTAGAATATATGTGTAATGAATTTGGCTCTGAAATTTTTGGCAGCTAAAAAAGTACAGGAGAATTCTATGGAACACACATTTTCTATCTTTTTGTTGTTGTTGTTGTTTGTTTTTCCATAAATCCTATTCCATTTATCAGAGTTTCTCTTATTCTCTACTACCCATACTTAAATCTAGCTAGGTTCACTTTCTAACTGTTCCATGACACACCTATACATATTTTAGATTTTTGCTTATGTGCCCCACTGCTTTTTTTCTTCCCCTCCATTAAAGATTATCCATCCTTCAAAGCCCAACTCGAATCCCACTTCCCTGACCCCTCTAGTCTTTATAGACCTCTCTCCTCTGGACTACGGTAGCACAAACTTAGCTTGTATAATTCAGCTTTTAATTATAGCCAGCGTCATACCATTCACTATGACTTCAGTATCACCTTTCCAGAGGACAATACTAGAATGGCAAAGAACACATTTCTTCTACCTCTGTATTAGCTTTCTCAATACTACACAGTCATGGAATAAATACACAATGATTCTTTTTCTGAATAAAACTTTTATGAGGATTTATAAACATATAAACATGTCATTCATTCCTATACACACATATTTGTATGGAGCAACAAATAGTTTACAAACTCTACCCTTTGAATATATTCTTTGGTTCCAGAGATGACTGTGTTTTTAAAGGAATTGAGGGAAAGGGAATAATACATATGGTTACATTGCTAATTTGTACATAAACTGACATTTAGCAGCCCTGAGAGCTCCAGTATTGACTACATAAAATCAGACAATGACTTGAAGTGAAAGATCCTTCCTTAGAAGATTCTCTTCTAACTGACCACATTATAATCTCATTCTGAGATGCTCTATTTTATCCTATTGTGAATACTAGTCACAAAATACAATAAACATAAATATCAAAATTTCAAGACCAAGGCAGAATTTGTACATATTGCTTCTAAAAGATTCTCTGTCAGGATTATTTAACTACCTTTGGAAAGACATTCCAATAGTGAATACTTTCTTATAGATTAAAACTAGATTATAATTTCTGTAAGCACAAAATTTTATACCATATAAATACATTCATTCTTTTTTCCCTATTGATACCAATAGAATGAAATTCTATTGAATACAGGGTATGTTCCATGATGAAAAAAAAGCCTCAAATGATGACTCAATGAATAGTCTTATTCCAAATCAATATCACATTCCTGCTTCAAGCATTCGAAGTTTACTCTTTCAGTCTGCATTTTGCTTCACCTCTCTGTAGCACATGACACTGTTGACAATTATTCCTTCCATGAAACACTCTCTTCTTTAGGCTTATATATTACTATTATTTCTTCATTTTCCAAACTACCTCTTCATCTGATCCTTCTGTTTCTAAGCAACTATTCTTTTTCTGTCCCAATGTGTTGAGGAAATTTCAGGTTCTAGTTTTTGTCCTTTTCCCTATTATTTCTCCATAGTTTTCATGAGCTAACTTTCAATGGGTATACTCATCTATTTGCAAAAATTGCAATGACTTCAACCTCCTGTATGCTAAAGGACCTACAGCTTCAATCATCTCCTAATATTTCTCCTGATTATTTGAAAGCCATACCATACTCAAGATTCAAACTAAACTGACTTCTTTTCTTTTTACTCTATTCCCTTCTTTTTGTGTTTCCTTGTTTTGATAACTGGCATGATGTTATGGGTTGAATTGTTTCCCCCTCAAATTCGTATGTTGGAGTACTTAAGTCCTCATATGTAAGAATGAGGTGACTTCATTTGGAGGCAGTCTATACAGAAGTTATTAAGGTAAAATGAAGTTATTAGGGTAGACTCTAATTCCTTATGACTGATGTTCTTATAACAAGGAAAAATTTGGAGGCAAACACACTTTAAGAAAGAATGCTAAGTGAAGACAAAGGCAGAGATCCTGGTGATGTTTCTACCAGCCAAAGAATGCCAAATACTGTCAGAAAACCACCAGGACCTAGGAGAGAGGCTGGACTGGACCCTTTACTAGTACCATCAGAGGGGGAGCACAGCCAGGCCAACACCTTGATCCCAGGTGTTTAGGATCCAGAACTATGAGACAATACATTTCTGTTGTTTAAGCCATTCAATCTGTTGTACTTTGTCATAGCAGCCCCAGAAAACTAATAGAGCCATCAAACACCTAGTCATAAAATCAATCAATCATTCTGTACTCCTTCCTTTTACTTAACCTTCATATTTAGTAACTCAAGTCACTCTAGTTAGTTCTAACTCCTGAATCATTCTTGTGTCTATTTCTTCTTCATCAGCACTTCCTCTACCACTGCTCTAGGGCAGCCTTCTACTGCCTTGGGTCTTATAGTAGATTCCTATTGAATCTTTCTTGCCTCTGGCCTCACCACGTGCACCTTAGGAAAGAGTACAAGGTACACCTGATCAGGCTACTGAAAGTCAAAGCCTGAACTGGCTCATCACTCATGTGGAAAAAATAACGTAAAACCAAACCAAATTAACAAACAAAAAAACTCCTTCTTTAAGAAAGCCTAGCATGATTACTGGTTTTCCCAACCTCTCATACCTATAATTCCAGCAATGGAAAACAGTTGGCTCTTCCTTGTATATCATGCTCTCCTATTGCCTCCATTAATGCTGCTCCCTTTCTTGGATCATGCTTTTTTACTTTTCCTATTCAAGAAACTCATATTCGAGTTAAGATTCAGCTTGAGCTCTTTACTGTGATTGTCTCTGTGCAATATGTCTTCCCCCTCTTTTCTGTGAGCTCTGGAAAGGGAGGAACTGCCATTTTTACCTATTTTCTTGGCATCTAGAATGCAACAGGCACTTCATAAATGATTTTTAAATGAACACATTCTTTTGTTTAGCCCCAAAGAAAGCAAAAATATCACAGCACAATATTCATTTGAATAAGTAAGTTTGTATGTGTATGAAAACTATTTCTTAGGTAAGTGAATTCAGCTTTAACTGCCTTTTCTGATAAAGAGAGCTAGCAATATCTCTTCAGAGTTGTTTAAGATATATTGCAAATCTTTTAGTTCTCCTGTGTGCTTTGAAGCCTCCGGTAAGAGAGTTCTATTGGAGATCGGTGAGTTCAACGGTCATTATGGGGCAGAATTAAATTCATCTTTCCACTCTTTAGATCTTTACACATTTTTAGGTCTGTCAACTCTCCTTAGATAGCTTACAGGAGAATCAAAGGCAGTCAATTTGCTGTTATAGCCATATAGTGACATAGGAGAAATGAAACACTGCATAACCACAGAATGTCTAATTGCTATTTTCTACTTCAATAACCCAAATCATACTGGATACCATTGTATGATGAGAAAGGGTTAAGAAGTTCTTACTTCTACTAGGTTGCATAGGAAAACGAACTCTTCCACCTTCCACCTAACAATTCAGTGAGCTCAGTCATCTCAAATTGCCTCCAGGTGGCAAATACTTGAAAGCATCTTTATTATCTTTAAATGATAAGAAAACCATTTCGAGATATGTGTATCTCCTTTTTCTTCCTCCCTGGATAGGATAGGGCACCAACATACACACACAAAGCCTAGTTAACACATCACAAAAAAACACTGCCAAAAAAATATTCAGTGCTTTCTTGTGAAAACAGTAGCAAGTCCCTTTGGACCACAGCATTGAAACAGTTCCACTAAACCTTTAATGTGAATTTGCTCAATGGGACTGTGCATACAGGTGTAGAACAATTATTAGATTTGATATCTGAATGAGCTCAGGTTCCCATTAGAGCTTGACTGCTTCAATGACCCCATTATTTTGCTTCCACTGCTCCCCGAACTGATCAACTTAATTATTCTGACTAACGAAACATTTAGGACATGAATTTCTGATTTGTTTCAAACCATATGGGACATCTAAATGTGCTTCACTTTTTAAAAATCACAATATAGAAGAAATGGTTATGAGGACAGGTTAGAAGCTTGAAAGTAGGGCAGGGCCGTGATCCATGCTGGGCACAGAGACACTGCAACCCTTGAAATATCTCTTCTGTTTAGATTTCTCCTTGGTACTAGTTATGCCTTAGCAATTTCACTCTTCTGGAATACTCAGAAGAGAAAGCATTAATTTGGCTGTTGGCGGGGGAAGGAGGGGTTAAAGTTAAATCTCATGTTCCCTGTCATAATACATTCAGATCCTTAAATAGCTAATGTTCAGAAGGGCAAATAAAATGTTTTACAGAACAAGCCAATTACAGATATTCTTCGGCAAGAATAAAGAAAATTCAGAAAACAGGACTAATTTTAGAGTTTATGTGTAAGGAATGTGATCTCTTATAGGTGGAAAATTAAGGTCAAATTATATTTCTAAATAAGAAAGAATTTTTACCTGTGAAATATTGGATTTGGGCATTAACTGTAGTCAAAGTGGTATAATAGCAGTTGTATGTAGCTAGGTGAGAAACAGATCAGTTTGAAAGTGAAATATAATGATTCTGATGAGTCACAGTTGCTTCAAAATTGATGTACTTAAAAACAACTTCAACATTGCCTATTATCTTTATATTAATGACTATTAAAAAGTTGTGTGTTTACCTATAGGAAAAAAAGAGAAGACATTCAAGTATTACTGGTCCCTAAAGTTTTATAAATGCCAGTTTCTCTCTCATCAGTGAATGTATTCGTCCTCAAAAAGAATGAAACTGACATCAAAATGATCCCCCTTGTACCTTGCATCTTTTCACTAATGATATGTAGCGGCTGCTGAGCCTGCAATAAACGTGTTTGTGTCCATTCATATTCCCATCATTTTACAATCCAACCTGACTCCTTAAAAAATAAATAAATAAGGAAGGAAGTCACAGGAGACTAGCACAAGTTCCTGCTTCAAGGCACTGCCTGACATTGGCCTTCACTTCGTACTTCTGCTCAAAGTACCTGATTTGACAAAGCACACAGAAAATCAGGAGACAAGTCTCTTCACCTTCTCTCCAAGACTGTCTGACAGGAGTCAATAATGATTCTTTCACACAGTTACAGTCTAACAGTTTTAGATGAAAGTGTGAGAGGAAACTTTCTAGCTATTCCTTACAATATTTTATTAAAGAAGGGTGTAAAAATGCATTTGCCTCAGTGGGGCTATTCTCCTCCTCTGGTTCAACTCAATCCATTTTAACAGTTGGCAGTTTAAATAACAGAAGTTACAGGCTGCCATGCACAGACGCTTTGCATGCCACATGAAAGCGATGGATTCAGAGATGGGAGCAAAAAATGGAAAGACTTTTTTTTAAAGCAGTCTCTCTTCTATAAAAAGATTTCTTTAATAACAGCAGCTGGGAAAGTTTTCTCTGAGCTTGTGTCCTTTTCCTACTGTTTTATATAAAGCGGCCACCATACTTTTCTTCCTAGGCTACATCTACTGACAGACTGTCAAAAGCAAACAACTTTCCCCCTTATACTGCAATAATCATCTACTGTATTTTTAATGCATTCAAAACAAATTTTCTTATTATATAATAATAGTGGCAATCCTTCCTGTACTCCCAATGTAAAGTGATATATTTTAAATATGATAATAATAAAAGCAACCTATCCATAATTACTATTTTTAGGTTAAATAAAATATCAACATTTTTTATTCATGTTTAGGTTAACATTTGCAATTCAGCTGCTTGCAATATTTAGATGGAATTGAATATGTTATGAGAAAGTTTAAAAAAAGTGCAAATTTTAAGACTGGTTCTTTCTGAGGGGCCTTGTCATTTTTGTTGCCCATCATTACCTTCATCATACAACCTTAAAGAAAGCACTCAGATCTGAGCTCATCTGAGTGATCTCATTATTGCCTATTACCTATTCCTATTCATCTTTGCCCAACAACTGTGACTTGACTTAAATTTGTACTAACAATTATTTAGAATCAAAGTATTTCTATTATAAAATGTGCTGTTATTACAAGGATTAATAGATATAACCTGCAGGGAGGGCATGGTGGTATGTGCCAGCAACATGGGAGGCTGAGGCAGGAGGATGACAAATTTCAGGTCAGCCTCAGCAATTTAGTGAGACCCTGTCTCAAGATAAACAGTTTTTCAAAAAGGACTGGGGCTGTAGTCCAGTGGTAGAGTACCCCTGGGCTCAACCCCCACTACAAAAAAAAAAAAAAGATACAAAATATTTCACAGATTTGGGGGCATTCAGATTATAAACTGATTATAAACAGGAGGGGGAGGGAACAGGTCTGTCTTTATATCTTGATATGTGTAAGCTAGCTTCATGTAAACCTGTTTATGAACTAATTTTGGTAGCAATGATGATGTTTATAACATCAAAGACCAATGATGAGCACACTTTCTATAGGTCAGGTCTGAGCATTTTCTCTTAAGAGAAATAGCTCAGAAAAACAAATAATATATAAGTGAACATATAAATTGCCTTCCTATTGCATTGTGAGAAATAGCTCCACTCGTGTTTTGCACCCTACATGTTTAGACTTCTTGGTTTTAAAGCCCATTCAAGAGTAGGTGTGCTGATATTTTGCATCAAGTGATTACCTTCCCTAAGCATCTCCAGCTCTATATAATTTTTATTGGTTCTTTTTAGTTTACAAGACAGTAGAGTATATTTTGACATATTGTACATACATGGAGTATAACTCATTCTAATTAGGATCCCATTCTTGTATTTGTACATGATGTGGAGTTTCACTGGTTGTGTATTCATATATGAATATAGGAAAGTTATGTCCCATTCATTCTCCCGTCTTTCCTATTCCCATTCCCTCTCCCTTCCATTCATTCACTTTTGTGTAATCCACTGAAATTCTATTCTTTACCCCCCCTTATTGTGGGTCAGCATCCACATATCAAAAACCTTTGTTTTTTGTGGATTAGCTTATTTCACTTAGCATGATTCTATAGCATTTTTTAAGCTTTCTTTTTTTTGATGCAACATTACATTATGCACTCCAGGATTTGGTAGTTTGTTCTTAGTCTATCCTTTACCAAGAGAGTGAAAGCTAGTCACTATTTCATCATATGCCTGAAGATTGATTAGCCCCAAAGCTTTTCTTTTCTTGAACTAGATGTTTCTCAATGCATCTATTCCTCATCATAAGCGAAGCGGAAAGGAGTTTTGATAGTGTATCACTTCTCAATTCATGCATGCCAGTAAAGTGATTTTGAAATAGACATATATTTTTAAAAAGAGTCTTATGAATTTGTATAATAATTTGTGGATAACAATGAAATGTAGAATTTTCAAACTGAAAGGGAATTTATGGATTATTTAATTGAAGTCCAACCCTTTATAGATGATGACACTAACTTCCAGAAAAGAGAATCAACTTGTCATAAATATTCCACACAACAAAGAGATAAAACTGAGAAGCTTAAATCAGGGAATGGAATTTAAGGTAATGTGCCATATAACCATAATTGTTCTATCATTCATTTATTGGTTAATTACTTGATTAAACATTGATAAAATATGTATTTATGAAGAAAGATAGCAATAACATGACAGATCATAATCATATCATGATCCCATATAATAACTACTTTAGGGAAGTAGAGAGTAACAGTGAGTTTGAAACTCCTGCAATTTTATAATACTATGATATTTGGCAATCTAGTTCTTTGGTAAGTAAAAGTTACCTGGATTCTATGATCTAAAACACATTTATATAATGCACTGTCCATAAGATCCTTGTATACATTTATACAAAGACCTGAGAAGAACCAAATATAATTATATAGGCTAGCATCTTGGTGACATCTTGGAATGGATGGGTGATTATGGATATACACACACACATACATACACACACACACACTTAAGTATGTGTAGTACTGTAGTATATATTTGATGTTTGGCACCACACCTTTATTAAAAGTTATTAGACATAGTTGTGATTGGAAAATTAAAAGCTCTTCTACTAAATGCAAGTCAGAAAAGCTGACTGTATTGCACTCTCTGGTAATTTCATCATGTTCCACATTATTGAAGGAAAGAATTCAAAGCTGCTACTGTCACATTAATGCTCACTTTCATTGCTTTTGTCAGTCTTTGTCCTTACCTTAACGTTATTTACATGCAGTATGTTTTAGTATTCGAGACACTGTCTGCAGGATTTTGCAGTGAGCTCAGTATTTTTAATTTAGGTTGATTGGTAATAAAATATAATTCAAAGCCAACTGTCAGGTGAACAAGTTAAATGAGAGCTCTGTTTCATAAAATCTCTGTTTCCAATTATTTGCTGGAATTTGAATGAGCTGTACATCATCAACAGTGGTATTTAGATTTGACTAGAAAGTAATACCTCTTTTGCAAGCATTCTTCATACTACTTACTATTGGGTATCTGTTTTTGTTTAAATTTTTTTAGATGTTGATAGACCTTTATTTTATTCATTTATTTATATGGTGCTAAGGATCAAACCCAGTGCCTTCCACGTGCTAGGCAAGTGCTCTACCACTCAGCCACAATCCCAGCCCCCGATCTGTTTTAAATTACTATAAAAAGATGGATTTTTACTTATTTCAAATCTATAATTCTTTCCTTGAACAATGACTTCTTATCCAGCTTTCTTACTTCTGTATGCCACATAGTGTGGCTAAACAAAAGGAGATGGATGTTTATGTTTATATGGTTTATATAAATGAGTCTCATTATAGCCACATTTCCTATCATATATCTAAAATATTTTCCTTTCATCCCCTTTCCTTCTGTTAAATAAGACAGTCTTCCAATTAAACTTTCTACATGATTCATATCAGCAATTCCTCCTGCCTCCACCCTAAAATACTGGTTATCATCTGTCGTGTAATTCCAATCTCCATAATATCCCACCGGTCATAGAAGCTACCATTGCAGTCATCTCCATGTGGTTTTAATAATGCTATGTGATGAGTCAGAAAAGTTTCTACTGGTTAATATGCCTTGTTGTTCCAATCACCCCATGAGGGTTCCATTTGCAGTCCTAATAGTCTGCTATGTATGATTCTCTAAAAATTTTTTTTGTAATGATACATTAGTTTCCTGTTGTTATTGGTCAGCATGCCAATATCATGCTACTCTCTAAATAAAAGTTGAAAAGTTTCATCAGCTCATAAGTTTATTTAATTGGTATCATTAAAGTAGCAGAGAGGCTTGTTTCATGTTTAGATTCCACTGAAATTGCTTATATAATTTTAAATTGCTTTGTATCAAATTTTCCAAATGCCCTTATAAAGAAATTTTATAGCAACAATATACATTTTTTAATGAGGAAAAGCAGCACACTTATTTTTTTTTAAAAAGACCTTTCTTAAAAATATGCTACTTTCTAAAGAACAATTTTATATGTTTTTAACTGCTATAACCCATAGCACAGAGAGAAGCTTTTTTTCATTGGGAACTGACCACTTCAAAGGCATCAGAGCAGAAAGGAAAGACCACTGTCCTGGGCTCTGAAGAAAGCTGCCTATTGAAATGACAGTGTTGACATGCAAGAATAAGAATAATGTTTCATACCTTAGAGGGTTACTATCAAGTGAAGTCCTCTCCATACAATGCCAGGCAACACTGTGTAACCCATAGTAGGTATTCAGTTTTATCTCTGTTAGCGGCATATAAACCTGAATCTTAGCTGCCTGTGTTTAATAAACACATCTCAATGTATTAGCCTCTGGTGGCAGAGAGTTCTCTCTTCACCTCTTTTTTTTACCCCCTAAATGAACTTCCTTGTGAAATGTGTCTTTAGACCCCTCAAACACAATTGACAGGTAAAGGTCAAAAGAGAGCTACTCAGTGTTGAGAGGAAGGGAGGGAGCATAAGGCAGCAATAGCAAGCTTACACTTTCTGTATTTGTTTAGTGGGGGCAAACGATTCATATTGTGAAAAGATTTAAAATGCAGATTGTCAGGATTTATGAGGAAAAGATTTCCTCTTTTCTCATTACTATAATAAACAGTGATCAAAAAATGCTTCATCAGACTTATGGTAGATAAAGAACGGAGCTACAACTTCAATTAAGTCTTTGATTTATAGATAACATTGCAACATCACAAACAATGAACATCATATTCTACCACAATCTATTTGCAAAGATGCTATATGTGTATGTGTTTTAGGAGTGTGATGGGGAATCATTTTTCATTCCATTCTTTTCAAATTAGTATGCACTTAAATAACTGTTCCAGAAAGAAAATGCAAATGAACATTAAACTACTTACATTCCTTAAATCCTCTTCCAATACATGTCAACATACATGCATTATTATAGATATAATCAGTGTTTATATACTCTCTTCTGATCTAATTCTTTCACTTAACATTGTTTTGTGCACATATTTCCATGAATTGACAAGCAATGGAAGCACCATCAAAGTATACCTGTTTCCCTACAGCTTCTCCAACACCTCACTTTATATTCAGACATTACAATACACATATGTTGCTACCTTACTTTACTTTGCATTTCTTTATTTCTTTATATGTTTATCAATATGATGATTTACTATGTAAGGGTTTTTACATGTAAACTTTCTCTCTTTACCTTTTTCTACCTACATCTTTCTTCTTTACCTCTTTTTATATGAACAGGTCCCTCAAACACATTATGTCCAATATGAACGTAAGTATATTTTCTGACAAATTTCTCATAAATTATTGAGGATGGGCTGCAACTCATGTCTTTCTCTCTGCAATTACTTTATACATGGCAGGTGTGCAGTGCATTTTTAAACTGAATATTCACCAAGGTCTAAAAATCCTTATAATGGCAAGAAATTTGTTTCCTGCATGTTTGCATCATCCCAACACACACACACACACACACACACACACACACAACCAAAATAAGAAATTTGAATAATTTTAAAGTTATATAAGTAGATAAACATTTCAAGAAAATTTCTATTCCTATCTTCCCAAATAAAAAGCATACTTTACTCTAGCTCCTTACCTAGTTATCTCTCAGAAAAAAAGGGAAGCTGAATTATATTCAAGTCTTTACACTGTCTTTGATTATAAGGGAAATTTTCTTAATCATGTTTAATATTTAAGTACTCTTTGGAGAACACACATTAGTCTCGGATACCTTCAATTCACAAGAATTTTAGATGCCTATGGAGGTAAACATAAAATTGGGAGGGTGGAACTGGAGATAATGAAAATTAATACAGATTTAACAATTGTTTACAGGGTATAACCTCATAGTAGTAAGTATTGGATATCACTGCAAACAAGCCTTTGAAAGATCACTTAAAGTTGCAATGCAGTAAATACTTAAGTATACATGTACAGGATGGACGAAAAAACAACTATCTTTGTTATATAAATTGATATTTATGGCTTGGGATACAAATGGCAATGATGTTATTATACAGAAAGTGCTGTATCTTTAACAACTTAGATGAACATGAATGCTCCAGAAACTATGAGATGATTTGAAAATTGGTTCTAGAAACACTGACGTCAGAGATAAGTATGAAAAGTTTGAATCAAATTATTTTACAAAATGGAATAGCAGAGAGAAAAAGCAAACTATGTCTATTCAAAAGCAAAATAGGGTCTACCCTACCCATTATATTGCTACAACCTTTTGAGTCCAGGATCACTTAGCTCACAATAGTATGCCCTCCCATTCCTTTATCATTTACTACATGTCACGCACTGTGTGAAATGACTTGCATGTATTATGTCAATAATTCTTCAAACAATCCTGTAGGATAGGCATTATGAAACCATTTTACAAATGAGAAGCCTCCAAGAAATTAAAGAGCTTGCTCAAGATCATGCAGTTAGTAAGTAGTGAACATCTGTGAGGTTTCAAAGTCCATAACCTGATCCACCACACCATATGGCCTCCACAAGCACTGAGACTGGTTTTCTAGGTCTGAATTTGACAGAATAGTGCTTGGTGTACAACAAAGGTGAACTCAAATGTAGGACAAGAAAAAGAATCTTTGCAACCCATAAATGCATTACCATCTTTGATACTTAGTGTTTTAATAATTTTTTAATAAATTTTTACATTGAAAACATGAAGAATATCATACTCATGATCTATTTAGCCTCAAGATTATATTTCTTATGGGAGTCACCAAGGGCTGTTTTGTAGAAAGGAATGGCTTGTCTTCCTTTGCTTCTCTGACAAAGCCCTTATGTCTACTGTACATGAATTGACTTGAATCATTTTACTTTTTTAAACATGCTAGTTCTTAACAACTTCTGGGTAAGTTATTACCTAACTCATGTATAGTATAACCCTTTCCCCATCATTCATATCAGTGATGTTTCAGGGATACTCCTTACTATGGTTTGAATATTTCTGTCCTACCAAAATTTAGGTAGAAACTTATTCCCATGGTGGTGGTATTAAGAGGTGGGACCTTTGGGGAAAGTGATTAAGTTATGAGGGCTTAATCTATCCTATTCAAATCTTTTATAATTTCATGGGCTCTCAACATAACCTTGTTCTACCATTATGTTTTCCAACAGAAGAGCCCTAATTGTTTTAGCCTTTTTTAACAGGGAATCTTTACCAGTTCCTAATTCATTATAAATGACCTTCTCTAGCCTGACATAGCAGCAGTCTCTTTTTAAAAAGGACCAGTAACCAGAATTACTTGCAATATTTCCTCCAGCTCTAGTCTGGAGGATATTAATGTATACTAAGAAAGTAAAGGGTCTTCTGTTTGGATGCCAATCTCTTTCCTGATGCTGACCAGCAGAATGTTGACCACTGTGGCTACCTTCCTGAACTAATTTTTTCATGGAATGGTTACCAGGCAACCCTAGATTCCTTTCAAGATTAAAACTGAGAAGTCAGAGTCTGCCAGCATGTGAATGCAGGCTGACCTTTCTTATTTTCATTTTTCCATAAATGCACTGCCGCATCTACACTGAAGCTATTCAGCCACTTCTCACCCCACTCACGAGCCTCATGAGAGCTTCCTGTAGTGGGTCCCTGGAAGCTTGGCATTTCACTTTCAGTGAACTAAGAATAGCTGAGTGTCAACTGGAACTCACTTCATTTTCCTTAACTTTTTGATAGGATAAACTATTTCCTTGAAGTAATTAAAGTGATAATGTTTGAAACTGAAGAAGAAATATTAATTGTAAAATTACCCTTCAATTAAAAAAAAAGAGAGCATCCTTCACACAGTGGTAAGTTTTTTTTTCTTTTTAAAAAACATGCACCCTTCCTCCTAGGGATAATGAAAAGTAGATCACACTGGAATTAGACATGCTACTGGCCTCTCCCATCTCTGAAGGCATAAAACTGAAGGATTAATCTGCCAAATACCTTAAAACACATCCACTCTCATTGTCCTCAATCTTTCCAATTGGCCCTCCCCCACCCTGCCCCAGAATGCATTGTAATTCTATATGCCTCTTACATATTTAAAGAGCTTAATGATTATCATTACTTCATTTTTAAAATTTTTATTTCCTACTCTGGGAAGCCTTATTAATTTTTATAATACTGCATTTTCAGATTGTAAGATAAATAAAATAGACTTCTAGCCCTCTCAGATATGCCTCAATTGAATGAGGGCTGCTTATGAATTTAAAAAATCAATTAGAATTCTAATTTTCCTGTGGACATTTCAACAGAAATAATGAAACAATTGTTAAGCTCTATTGTAGCTATTTTACTACATGAAGGAAATATAATTCTAAGGAGGTGGGTTTGTTTGTTTTGCCGAATACAAAGTTAATTTGTACAATCCAACTATACTTACTGCAGGGGGTTATCTGTGAATCTGGACCCAAAGTGACCGAGAATAACCTTGTTAATTCCCCTCATCTACAGCCTAGACAAACACAAATTACACAATTAGAGAGTTGCCTTAATCTCTACTTTTTTTTTTTCCTGGTACTGGGGATTGAACTCAGGGGTGCTTAACCACTGAACCACCTCCCCAGCCCCTTTTATTTATTTATTTATTTGTTTGTTTGTTTTGAGAAAGGGTCTTGCTAAGTTGCTTAGGGCCTTGCTAAATTGTTGAGGCTAGCTCTGAATTTGTACTGCTCCTGACTTAGCCTCCTGAGTTGCTGGAACTACAGGCATGTACCACCACACCTGACTTCTTCCTTAGCTTTAAGTTCTATCCTGAACACAGTTTGCTTTTGTTTATTAAAATTCCTGAATGACAGGCTGAAAAAATTTTCCATGTCATCTTAACAATAAGCTAAAAGGAAATAGCCTTGTTTTTTTTTATTTTACCATTTTCTTTTTAGTTCAGGTTCTTCAGCACAAGTCACTCTGATGATGTTTAAAACCAAGATATCAATTGACACTGTCATGATCTGGAAATGTCTGCAAGGTCCAATGGGAAGTCTTAGCAAATGTCAGAGTACCTCTAAAGCAAGGCAGGTGCTCAAGATGGATAATGATTCATGAAATTAGTACTAAAGATACAAAAGGGTGCTGGGGAAAGGCTTGCTTGGTCCACAAAGGTCAAAGCAGCATAAGTTTAATGCCTACAAAAGTAAAAAGTCTTTTAGTATTGTGATTAGTGATGCTGAATAGGTGTAAGGTGATGTAAGATAAAGTCAACTAACATTTCAAGAAATGTCAAAATAGATATTTTTAACCATCCTCATTCCTTTTTGAGAAGTAATTACTTTTAAAAGCCAACAATTGAAAACATAGCCTAGGAGCAGTCATTGTCCAACAGTCACTAGACTACTATTGGTGAGTTGCATTAAGAGGCACTAGAGTGGAGGATAATTCAGACTTTCAGAGAAGAAAAATTATCTCTATGCATCCATTAAGAGCAGTCCTATTAGAATGTCTATCAGTGGAAATTCAATTGTTGAGTTTTTCTTCTAAAGAAAAACAAATGCATGCATCAAAACAGTACAAAAGCCTGGGAGAGGAATTGATCTAAGTCAATGATACTCTATCAGATGACACACATTATCAAATATGACAGGTATACAATGATAAGCACTAAAGAGGAAGGAAAAAACAGTCTAATAACAAAATACTCCCAGGAACAGAAAATTAAAGATATTCCTAATCACATGCTTTAAATAATTATAGGGAATATTGGGATATATGGCAATATATGAAAATCAGAACTTTTTACTGATTGACATAATACAATTCTTGTTTGTGTAATGGTCCATTCTAGGATACAAGGTATAATTGGAGTTGGGCCTAAGGTTTTCTTATAGGGCACCATTATGGTCTACCAACCTAGATGCCCTTCAGTAGATGAATGGCTAAAGAAACTATGGTATATATACACAATGGAATATTATTCAGTCATAAAGAATAATAAAATTATGACATTTGCAGGTAAATGGATGTAGTTGGAGAATATCATGCTAAGTGAGATAAGCCAATCCCAAAAAACCAAAGGCCGAATGATTTCTCTGGTAAGTGGTTGATGACACATAACGGTAATGGGGAGAGGTAAAGGAAGAATGGAGAAAGGTTGGATTGTATAGAGGAAAATGAGGGGTGGGGAGGGGTGGGGAAGGAAAGATAATAGAATGAGACAAACATCTATACCCTATGTATATGTATGAATATATGAATATGCAAATTATATGATTGTACTTTGTGTACAACCAGAAAAATGATAGTTGCACTCAATTTGTGTACAAAGAACCAAAATAAAAAAAAGAAGGAAGTGAAATCTAAAATGACACATTTGGAAAACAGAATATACACTTAAATTTCATTTTTAATCTGGTCAGCATATTAAAGTATTCGCTTTCGGAGGAAACTGGCTTTTCATGGTCATATGGTAGTAGCCCTCTGAGGTTTATACAGGTTAGAGTACAAGCTACTTTAGGACTCATTTTCTACATCTTTTTTTATCTCTTAACATCTAACACGGAGCCTACACAAAGCCTGTGGTCAATGAAAGTATGCTAAATTAAATTTATAGATACTTTTTCTTATAGACCTTTGAGTCTCAAATGTACAGAGAGAGAAAGGTGATTAAAAAGCAAATGAGTGAAAACAGGTACTAGGAATTTAGATGAGAGTGATAGGAAGTCTCTTTTTAATGCATCTCTGGCATGTTAGTGCTGTGCCTGGCATATGGGTGACACTCAGAAAGTGCTGAGATATGTGTCACAGAGAAGGTGAAATCTGACTAGGCCTGGAGAAGTAGGTAAGATTTATTTGCAAACCTTCTGAACAATAGTTTCTAATTGAACTAGAGAGGAATATTCCCCCTCTAATCTCACACAGATTTATATTTCTTCTTAAAGTATGATATTCTTTCTATGAAGTCATATCTCTAACAATTTTCTTGCAGGTCAAGATTATGTAAATCAGGGTTACTGACTGGACTGAAAGGCAAATGCCCATGAATATCTGTCTTGCTCTAGAATAGAATAGAGCTACTTTTGACTTTAAATCTTAATAGTTTCACATTGTTCATGAATTCTGTTTGTGAAATCTTTACTTTGTTCTTGATCAGTTCAATTCAACAAATATTTACCACATCTACCACATATGTAGACACAAAACAGTGATTACATAAAGTAGAAATATAATACCATGGTATGGATGCTTTAGGCATTTTTAAGATTTTGAATGTCTATATTTATGGTTAAGAACATGAGCTGTGGTGATTTTTGTTAGGGATTTTTTTTTCACTATCAGTCCATTTTTGTATTTCTAGATCTATTTAACAGAAGAGTTCCCTGACATGGCAAGGAAAACTGTGTAAGCTATTGTTACATACAACAACTTAGCACTGCAAAATCAGAACTGTCTCAATGTGGTACAGTAATAAGTTTAGATATAATTTTGATGCTGAGTCTAATGTAACGTAGGAGCTCTGATCTATAACCCCAATTTGTCACTTTTGAGTTGGAAGCAGTCTATTTTCATTAACCTTATAGTAAATAAAATACATTTAAACATATGCATTTATTCTAAGGAAATATCACTCTTGTCTTTTCTCTATCTTGGTTAGATATAAGCTTTACTTTGGAAAAGTTTTCTCTGCATTACAAAAGCAGTGTTTGGAAACTACTGCTCTAGTGTTTTCCTTCAAACCCAAATTTGACCATGGCCTTTTTCTGCTTAAAATATGTCAATGGATCCTACCTAACTCCTTTGTGTCAGAACCCTTCTTGACTGTTACCTAACTCCCCAATCTCATCTCCTACCTTGCCCCTTCCCTTCTTAATCTGAAGTCACATACGTATACTTTCTTGCATTTCTGGGACCTTGGAACAGTCAATTTTTCCACTTTTAATTTAATTTTTTTAAATTTATTTTTGGATCTAGGGTTTAAACACAGGGATACTCTATTACTGAGTCACATCTCCAGCCCTTTTGATTTTTTGAGGCAGGGTCTTGCTAAGTTGTTGAGGCTGGCCTTGAAGTTGTGGTCTTCCTGCCTCAGCCTCCCGAATTGCTATAATTATAGGTGTGCTCCCAGCTCATACCACTTTCTAAAGAACTCTACCCAATGTCAAGGTACTGTCTACACTGTCCAGCTTCCTCCTTCCCCAAGAGAATCAGCTTTTATCCTTCAAAGTTCAACCTAAATATTAAGTCTCCCTTAGCAGGCTTCTTTCCTTCCCCATCAAAGAGTTGGGTCCTCCTTACACTGTGTTTATCCAACAGCCCTGAATACATCATTATCTAACTCACCAAATTTTAATGGAGTTTTTTCTTTGTTTTCACTGTGGAATCCCCAACTACACTGTGAGCTTTATGAGGACAAGGATATGCTCTGCAGTATGTTTGGATCCCTGTTCCTTAAGACAGGATCTGTTTTCACAGGTGTTAAATAACATATCTTCATTGAGTAAATTTTAAAAAGTGACTAATTTAGAATTCATCATAGTTGCCGAGGGACTAGTGCTGATGTTTTCCTTTGTTTAGCAATCCCCTTCCCTATAGATAATCTAAGATTAATAGTATAAATAAGACTATACAGAGAATATTTAAAATGCTTAAGAGAACACATTTTCCGTATCCCCTCAAGTATTTTATAAGCATCAATTTACATATAAACAATTGATATGCTAATTACAATTTAGCCATATTTGTTCATTAGCACTGGCTCCTTAAGGACCTCTACCAGGCAATGGTTTGAATGACTGAATCTTGTTACCTTGGTTTGTGCTCCCACACATACTATAGATAAAAAAAAAGTAATTCCCTTAAAATAGTCTGTGATTCAAATTTTCCCAAAATTAAATTGGCCTTTCTAAATTTGCAAGATGAATTATTAACTACTGTTTTACTCCATCTTCTATGATTTAAATGCATTGTTATATAAAGGATTAAAAATACCCAAAAGGGTATTTGTAGAGACATTCTATTATATATTATAAAGCCCAAATTCTTTGACATCAAATAGAAGACCCTCTATCATATTCCACCTGCTATTTATTTTTTCCTACACCCTGCTACACCCTGTTATTAACCCGAGAATCTAGTTACATAAACTCCTTATCTTTCTTGAGAGGTACAATGTCTTTTTATAATACCATGTTCTTATACACATTGTTGCTTTTCTCTAGAATTGCCTTTGCACACTCACAATCATGAATTCATCCATGAACTCCAATGTATTTTACCTCGTTATGATTTGGACATAATGTGTACCCCTAAAAGCTCATGTGTAGAAAACATGATAGCCAATGTAGCAATGTTGAGAGGGGACATGATTATGTTTTGAGAGGTGTAACCTCATCCGTGAATTAATCCATTTGTTGGACCAACAATTTGAATGGATTGCTGGGTGGTAACTGTAGACAGGTGGGCTGTGGTTGGAGGAAGGTGTCACTGGGGACATGCCCTTGGGGCTTATATCTTGTCCCTTGTTCCTTTCTCACACCCCATCCACTTTCTCCTCTCTCTCTCTTTTTCTGACCTAGCCAAAAGCTGAGCAGCATTTCCTCTATTATTCCCCTCCATCATGATGTGTTTCCTCATCTTGTACCCAGAGTAATGGAGTCTGTTGATCATGGACTGAGACCTCTGAAACTGTCAGCCCTGAATAAAATTTTCCTCCTCTAAGTTGTTCTTGTCAGGTATTCTGATCATAGTCATGATCACTGACACACCTCACAACTCAAAGAAAACACCATAGTAAAGCTTTTGTGATTACTTTAGACAAGATCAGTCACTCTTTCTCTGTATTTCCATAGCATTTTATGGAGATATACTATTTTATTTATGATACTATAAGCACATATTGATGTCTATGATACTATAAGACAATATTGAATATTTGTCTTTGATTGTGAAGACTGCATGTCATTCTTCTTTCTATCCCCTACATCTAGGATTGTGTCTGGTACAAAGAAATGAGTTGTGGGTTAACTTCTGATTCCTGGTACATGGAAATGCAGCCATATTAGAAATAGCCATATTAGCCATAATGCAGCCATATTAGAAATAAGTCTTTTGCAGATATAAAAAAATTAAAATAAGGCCATACTGGATTAGAGTGAGCCCTAAATCCAATGACTGGTGTCCTTATTAGGGGACAGAGATTTGGACACATAGAGACACAGAAGAAACACAGAGGAAAGGAGGCCATGTAACAGTGGGGCAGAGACTGGAGTGATGTATCTGAAAACCAAGGAATGCCAAAGATTTCAGAAACAATAGAAGATAGGAGGAATATATGGATAGATTCTCTCTCACAGCTCCCAGAAGAAACCAACCCTGCTAACACCTTGATTTCAAACCTTCAGCCTCTACAATGGTGAGAGAATAAATTTATGTTTTGAATCTCTCCATTTGTGATCATTTATAATGGCAGTTCTAGTAAACTAATACAACACCCAATACACTTCTATCAAAAGAATGAATAAATGGATAATGAATGATATAACAGAGAAGATCCTATTACTCAATAGAGGATCTATGTCCAGTGAATTCTCCAGAGTGTCTACCTATGCACACTACATTTCTCACTTAGTCTAAATGCAATATCCTTTATAATTTCTATACCTGTTAATTCCAAGATGATTCTAGCTGGAAGAAAGGGGAAAGTCTGAACATCCACAGTCAACTGCTTCTCTCCAATTTAATTCCCACTGCGAATAGAAAGGAACCCTCAAAGACACAGTTGAAAGATTTAGGATCATAAATATCTAATTGAAATTGTTCTTGTATTCTGAGAAATTCCCTTTGAAGTTTTGGCTGGAGTTTTGTGCTCCAAAATGGACCACATTTCCCAGCATACACAACTGCAATCCCAGCTACTAAGGAGGCTAAGCCAGGAGGATTCCAAATTCAAGGCTAGCTGGGCAACTTAGTGAGACACTCTCTGAAAATAAAAATAAAAAGATCTGGGTATGTAGCTTAGTGATAGATCACCCTTGGATCACGCCTCAGTACTGCAAAATAAAACAATGATAATAATATTAATTAAAAAATAAAACAGATCATATAATGCTGGAATCCTCATACAAATGTTCCCCTGCCTATGGTAGATTGGTAGAGTAACTAGGATTGTTGCTATTTATGCTCTGGCTTATAAGAACTATTTTAGAGTAGGTTTATAACAAAAATCAGAATGATGGACACAGTGGACCTATATTTAAAAACAGGTTAAGATGTTGCTTCTCTAGCTATTTCATTAACATAGCCTTTGATAAACAAATATAGCCATCCCTTACAATCATATAAAACCTGGTTGTTTACAAAAGGTTTTGACATACAGTCTTATTTAAAATCAATATAAAACATCTTTTATTTATTTTTTTCATTAAAAATTCCTTTTCCACCTTTCTATCTTTTCCTATGCTGACATTGATTTCCTAGTTTTTTATTTGGAGTCCTTCTCTTCATCTGTTTCTAATTTTCTAAAGCTTTTCTCCCACTCACTCATTTACAACTATAGTCCATTATATTCATTATTATGGTGTCTCTGTAAAAGTATTTCAGCTCTTATCTATGTACCTTGCTCTTTCTTCCTGTCTCCCTTACTTAAAAACTTTACAGTGAAATAAAATGCCAAACTGAAGGTAAAATAAAATTGTATTTCTTAAAGGTTGCCATATAGCTTCTTCCTGAAGAATGCAGATCTGTTTGCCACCAGTGGGCAAGGAACTAATTCTTTGTGGGCACTAAAGTTAGCACTATCAAGAAGCAATAGAATTCAATGAGACTCATATTCTTCCTCTCTTCCAGTGATGGGTTTAAGTCAAAACAGACACAGCTGAGTAATGACATAGCTTAAACCTAGAAAGAGACATACATTAATGAAGCAGACACCAGAAACACAGATTGTAAAGTATCAAAGAAACACATACCAAATGTCCCACCATTCTGTTTTTTTAAACAGCTTCAGGAAAGGCGCAGCTGAAAAGCGATTTATAATACCCTGTCTGCTGACAAACCCCAACACTAACACTGAGAGAACTACAGCTGCCTTATGGGGGGTGTCTATTAGGTTTATAGTAACTCTTGTCTGGAAGACCTTTGTGGATTAGTTTGTGGGCTACTGTTGTGATACTATATATTATTTGCTCTTATTCATGAAGTACACACTTAGAGAAAGTGCAATCACTTAACTTTGTGCCAGGAACTCATCTATGTTACTTAATCTTCATAACCCTAGGACAGAGATAATCTTATTATATCCATTTTATAGATAAGAAAAATGAGGCACAGAGAGGTCAAATAATTTGTCTAAGTCAGATAAATGTTTAAGTGCAGAGCTAGGATTCAAATCCAGACAGTACGTTCTCTGTAGTCAATGTATTAACCACTATTCTATCCCATTCAGTGATTTCTAGATGTGATTAGCTTCTAGACTAATGTGGGTCCAGAGTAGGGGAGATCTTTAGCCTTTCTCAGTTTCTTGTATTATGGCTTCATTTCAGGATTCCATCAGCCTTCATGATTTATTCAGCATCTAAGGTGTGAGAAAACTTATAGCAGATACTGCTGAAATTGTAGGTGGAATGCATGTAGTCTTTGTCCTCTGAGAGCTTAAAAATAAGTTAAACATAAAGGCCATATGTAGACCAAAAAAAAATTTACTGATATTTACAAAGCTTTATATGTATCTAGAGATTGCTTAAGTACTGAGAGGAGAACGGAGGGATTTAGATTTTTGTGCACCAATTCCCTGCAGGTTAGAAATAGTATCTGTGAGGCAATCACTAGACATGTTGCTATAGATCCTACATGTCTGCTTACAGAAAGATATACCATTCAAGACTGGTTTCTTCAGCTGACTAGGTCTTTGCTATTTCATCCATCATAAGAGCAGGACTAGCTGTTAGTAATACTACCCACTGAAGTAGTGTACCAATGGGAGGTTGGAGAATATGAAAATGAACACAAATATGCACATGGATCATGTATATGAATGCATCCATATATACACACATATACAAGGTATCCATACATATCTACAAACTAATATGTAATTAGAAATTGTTGGGAAATTACTATACACCAGGCACTGTGCTGAGTGCTTCACATGAGTTATTTTGTTAGTCATCACATTAAGCCTATAATATAGGTATCACTAGTAACTTCATTATGGAATAGAAAACTGAGGCACAAAGAACAGTAAGTTAGCAAATGGAAAAAGTCAAAGTAAAAACCCATGCTGTCTGACACCATAGCCATATGATCTACTGCACATCATTTGAGTTAGGCCTCACTATGGCTTAGATTAGAGGCCCCCCAAAGGTCTGTTTGGTAAAGGCTTGGTCTTCAGGGTGATGCTGTTGGGAGGTGGCAAAACATTTAAGAGATGGGGCCTAGCAGGAAGTTCTTAAGTAATTGGAGGTATGTTCTCCAAGGGGATTGTGAAGTCTCTTCTCTCTGCTTCCTGGCTTAAGATGTGAGTACTTGCTCTGATTCATGGTCCTACCCTTTCTATCTACCATCCTTACCAGGAGCCAAAATAATGCTTTGATCTTGGATTTGGACTTCAAAATTTTGAGTTAAATAAACCTCTTCTCTTATAAGGCATTTAATTCAGGTATTTTGTTGTACTAATGCAAAGCTGACTAATACAGACCCTATGCTTACTCATGCTTTCCTAGAACTTATTTGCCTTTACACTTTCCCATTTTTTAAACCTACTTATTACGTAAAGCCTTTTTAATGTCAGCCAGAGAACAGAATCAAGAGTATGGTGAAATGTCAAAAGCTGCAATTTTGTGTTTCAGCACTGGGTCACACTGGACTTGAATAATTTCCCTAACCCTAACCCTCTTAACATTTCTATTGCAGGTTTAAACAGTTGCTGCATGTACAAGATTCCTAGAAAAAAGTCCCTTGCTTTTGTAATTAAGGAAGTCTTACAAGTTAAATGCATTGCTATGATGCCAAAATACAAAACAAAACAAAAACTTATCAACACAGTGCAGGTAAAATGTCTACTCTAGTGGCTGATCTGTGATATGTGAGCAACATCCAATTCTCTGTTATGTTTAACGAGGAAAAAATCAAATGCTATAAAAATGTTGTGAATATTTATTATCTCAATTAGGATATATTTTTAAGCAATACATTTCACATCCTTGGAACACTGTGATAAACTGATACATACATAGGCAAATTGTGTAATCAAATTTACAAACATATTTGGTGTACAAAACAGTAGTAGAATTAAAGAAATTCTTGTTCCTTATTATAAACATAGGGTTATAGGCTAAATTGTGTCTCCCTTCAAATTCATGTGCTGAAGCCCTAACCCCTAAGACCTCAGAATATGAATGCATTTGGAGATTGAACCTTTGGATTGATAACTAAGTTCAAATGTTATTAGAGTGGGCCCTAATCCAACTTGAGTGGTTTCTTTATAAGAAGAGGAAGGGCTAGGGATGGAGCTCAGTGGTACAGCATTTGCCTAGTATAAGCAAAGCCCTGGGTTTGATCCCTAGCACTGCAAAAATAAAGAAATAAAAAAATAAAAAAATAAATACAATATTAAAACACAGACAATACAGGTAGAGGAATAACCATGTGAGGCCACAGTGCCAGCCAGGGAGGGACTTTAAGAAACCAAACCTGCTGACATACTCTTGGACTTCTAACCTCTAGAATAGTGAGAAATCAATTTCTATTGTTTAAGGCATCCAGTCATTGATATTTATTGAGGCAGCCCTAGCAACTATTTATATACCTTCAAAATCCTTTGACTTAGAATTTCTTTTTCTTTCATGTTGTTTAGAGCATCGATATTACTTTTCCATGTGGAATTGTACTATCATTGAAACAAACACACAAACTCATTCTAGTCTTCCTGAGATTTTTTTTTTGTCTTATAGGAAAGAAATTGTGTACACTCAAGAAGAAATGAATAATGAATGAAGAGTAAAATGGGTTAAATGATGAATTTTGAGGTGATGGTACCAGAACACAAAAACATATTCCTCAGGCACTGAATGGTATGATTCCATTCATTTAAAACACCAGCATTTTAACTGACAATGTATTAACTAATTATGAAATTTATTAATTTATCTACTTTTCCAATGTTTACTTCTTGACTTTTCATTTAAATGTTTCTCAAAATGCATATAAACAATATAGTAGGGTTAAGATATCTAGATTTTTCATTTCGATGGAATATAGTACATAGTAGGAACTCAATAAATATTTCAAGAAATGAATATATGGATCAGTAGTAGAATGCTTGCCTAGCATGGTGAGGTCCAGAGTTTGATCTCCAGCACTTGGAAAAAGGAAATGAATGGATTTTTCCCCCTTAAGTGACTTCATAAATTCCTATACTCAAAATTACTGAGTTTATAACTTGGGAGATAATACAAAGATCATCTATTTCACCAAACTGATTTCATGAAAGGGGAGAATGCTGAGGCCCAGAGAACCCAGTGTTCAGATCAATGTTGTACAGTTACAGACTCGAATTTTTCTTCTAAGACTCCCTGATTGCCAGCTGAGTCACTGAGACTTTTACAAATGACTATGTCAGAAATGAATCATGCAAAACTGTGGAACATTTTACTAATTTTCCAGACTACATTTGTTGATTTTTACCTGTACCATGCCAGTCTGTAGAATGGGAAGAAGGAAAAAAAGAAATTTTGAAAAATGTCGTAGGAAAGAAGTTATATGCACAAAAGATAGTATGGGAGAATTCATGCTTTAGGCATAACCAGTGTGAGATATCTACCCAGGGTCTTCTAAAATAGCCATTATCTTAAATAAATTATAGAGAAAAAAAAGAATACAACTTAACAAGATACACTTATTTTACTAATCATAAATGTGCAAATTTCAGCTTCAAAATTCAAATAGACAAAAACCAAGAAGAATTACTGATACTGTTTATCATCATTTGCATCTGTGACAAGTTGAAAACTAGGCTTGGGCTGTCCAGGTTGGTGTTATAAGACAAAATTGCAAAGTAGTTGAACTCTACCATTTTTGTACACTCCACCCTGCTCCCTCCTGGGCGATATATGGATGGGGCTCTCGTGCTACTTAAAATTCCCAAATGTAGGAACTCAAACAGGTCATTTTGCCAAGGATCCCTTGCTCTACGTTACTTTTTTCATTGGCCTGGCCCCTCAATAAACTACTCTGTTCCTTCACAGTCCACAAAGTTGCCAGAGTGGAGTAGTTTACATGGAGGTGTGAAATACTGCTGAAGTATTAGCTCCCCTCATTGTATTTTCAGAAAGATCCTGTTAAAGTAAATACAATTCATAGTAGTAGAGGAAAAAAATTTGGGACATCTTTGGGGGAAAATGAATCTTCCTAATATCCCTTTTGACCCCTCCTGAGAAGAAGGGTTCTTAAGAACTTTCCATGACAGATTTCTTAGTTACACTTTTGGATTCAGAATTAAATGTTTTTGACATGTGCGCAGCAGTGGAAGATGGTCATGAGGCTGGATGAAACAAAAAAAAGCATTTGACAAGCAGTGAAATGTTCTCAGTCTAAGAGCTCATGGGAGGAAAACACTGCTCAACTCAGAATGAACAACTGATTTATCTGAAGACTGTATATGAAAAATAGATTTCCCTAGCTTATACTTGGTATAATACTATTGTTTCAAAGTGGCCATTCTCTTTTTAAATAAAAATTTAGGTTAAGTGTTGCTCTTTGACTTTCAAAAAGAAGGTTTTATTTAAAAATATACTCAGGCATTCTTTTGAATTATTCTTTCTTAGAGGAAATTAAAAATGAAAATATGCATATGTACTTACTTGGAGATGTACCACAGCTTAGAAAACTAATATTTTTGAAGCATGCAGGAAATTATTTTGTAGTATGTGGATTTCTTTGAGGTTTCCTCATGATTATATTCAGGGCATGCACATGCAGGGAAACCAGTCCAGATTAAAGAGAGTTAAGGGAAAATACTAACTAAACACAACACATGGTCTGGGATTTTTTTTTTCTTTCTGTTATTTGTTTTTTTTTTTTTCTTTTTGGTAGGGAAACTGATGAAGTTTTTTAAAAAGTCTATAGATTACTAAATATTTTATCATTGGTAATATTAATTATATAATATTTTATCAATGTTAACCTACTGATATTGAGAAATTTACTGTTATATAAAAAATGTTATTTAGAATACAGTAGCTCCCACTCCTCAATCACAGGTGAACAAAAACAAAGTAACTTAATAAAAAGTGTTAACAATCACAAAATATAATAAATTAGAAGTGTTTTAAAAGTCAGGTTTCTTTTTATTTTTCTTTTAAAATTTAGTATATTTTGTCAAAACCTGGAAAATCTCTACCTATTCATTTTGTAAATGGGCAAGTTCTTAATATGGACTTTAATGTACAAATAACTCAGCAAAATTCTGAGACAGATTATCTTTTAAAAGTGACAGGCATAGGAATTCACTTCATTTCAGCTACAGATACATTAGTCCTTTGTTGGGACAGGTCTCCAGTTCTTATTGTGATAAAAGAAAACTTTCTGAAGGAATATACAGGCTTAGAATAATATTGGTCCATTAATTAAATCAAGCTACATTCTCAAAGATCAAGTTATATTAGTCTTTTTTACAGATAATTTTCTTTTTAAGGTATCACCTTGCAGAGAGAATATAAACAAAATTACACATGTCACCTACATAAAACCATTCACAAGAAATGAACAAAATATTACACTTTGCTCTAAAGACAATGTGAACTTTCAATAGAAGTGGGGTTGTATTTAATCCCCAATGCCCACATCATTGTATGTTCAATTAACTTAGATTAGAAAACTGGGCCATGTCACTGAGTGCTGGTGTCCTTTCATGATTAAAAAAAGCAACATGGCTTAAAGAACCCTCCTGACATACTATTCTAGCCAAAGGCCATCCCTGATCTTTAAAGCATATTTTAAAAGGAGGCACAAAATTAGCACTCACAACAAAGGGCCTCAGGAGAGTCAGAGAGAGTGAGTTTTACTCTTTGGGGTAGGCTTACATGACCATGTAATCAGGAACGAAGGGAATAATATATTCCTTAAATTAAAAATAACCTTAAAATTGTGCATCCACACACACACACACACACACACACAAACAGGAATGAATGAATGAGTAAGGAGTTTGGCTATAACACACACACACACACAACAGGAATGAATGAATGAGTAAGGAGTTTGGCTATAGATGCACAAAGCACTTTGGCATTCTTAGATCTGTTTTCTTCGAAAGGAATGCTTTCTGTTGACAGGTTTTAAAGCATAGGTTTGAAATTGGACTGTTCCCAGTCATTACTTGAGTGTTTCCATCAGCACTATTCAGACAAGTCCAATTCAAAAGAATTGATGCCAAACTCACTGTACTTTCTTTGTGGAGGATAAAATGTAAAAAAGGTCCCATAATAAGAAATGACATGGAGCAGCACAAAAAAACAAAGAATTCAGAGTTAGGCAGGTCTCAGGTCAACTCCTAACTCTATCATTTACCAGCTATGTGACCTTAGGCAACATATTTAACTTCTCTGGGTCTCAATTTCTTCATGTATAAATGGGGATAATGATATTTGTCCTGTGAAAATTCTTTGAGGATAGATAAAGTGATTGCAAATGCCCCAAACTGGTACACACAAAAAAGCGTTGTGTGGAAGAAAGATTGGAAAGCTATAAACTAAAATGAGGCAGGGAAAACCTTCAAAGAATGTACTGGCACAAGAGTTACTTCAAAAAGCAAGGGTTATCAGCATCCAGTCTGAAGGTTGATTTTAAGCATAGGCTTTGGTGTAAATCCAAACATCACCTACCTAAAGGAAGAGGCATGCTTATTGTGTTTTAACATCTTTTGAAGCAAAAGATTAGGATGTGTTGACAACTCTCAATTATCCACAGGTGAGTATTTAGCATTTGTCCCTCACACCTTACTTCTTTCTACTTCTTATTATACTCATTTTATTCTGCTGCTGACTTTTAGATTTTTCTTTCTTTAGGATGGCAAAAGCTAAAAGAGAAGGTCTGTCCAACTTAACCAGATAAAACCTTCTGTGCCCAAAGTAGAGTTTGAACTAGACAAGTAATGTATCTGAGCTAGACAGAAGACAATTTCTTGTAAAGTTTTACCATCAGTCTGAGTGGCGATGACATCCATCTCTAACAAGGGGAGGGGAAGCAGGGAGAAAAGATGAGACATCCATGAACCTTCAGCTCTTTCTTACTGGGGCCCTTACTCTTGGATCTTATTCCTTCATGCAATGTATAATGACTGTCATGCATGTGAACCACATCCCTATCAAATACTTGGTATAAAATCAAGTTTTGAATAGAAATATTTTGGAGTTGTGTGTTGTACTACTTCTTCTTAACTTGCAGGAAAAAAACCCAGACAATTTCAAGCAAAGTGCTACCTGGTATTTGAAAACGAGAGTGCAAGTGAGTGACACCTATGAGGTCATACAGTCAAGCTGCACAGAGAGAAATATACCCTCCACCTTACTGTTTGTAATTCTGTACTGCC
This sequence comes from Glaucomys volans, assembly GCA_020662805.1. Classification (NCBI taxonomy): domain Eukaryota; kingdom Metazoa; phylum Chordata; class Mammalia; order Rodentia; family Sciuridae; genus Glaucomys; species Glaucomys volans. The sequence continues at coordinate 188,026 of JAJEJO010054049.1, forward strand.
TAATGGATGGACATCTTCTATTAGTAGTCTTAAGATGATTAAATGCACTGATGGATGGTACATGATATAACTTGGCTAAGAAAAAACGAATGAGTGGAGGGGAAAAAAATCCACAAGGTTTTATGACTGTTTATCAATGTCTTTCAATCTTTTGTACTTTTAATGGACTTCAAATCCAAGGTCACAGTACAGACATGTGTAGCAGAAACTAAAAATTAAGACCTATATTTTATTAGATCGATGCAAGTTAGTATCTCTATGGTAATAGTAGGAGAGTTTTGCTTTTAGAGAATGAGTTGCCATATTAATAATTGGTAACACCAATATTTAACAGTAAAATTCATTTGGGAGGAGGGAAGAGAAGTACTCTGTTTTTAGGGGAAAAAACTATTTAAATCTCATTCAAACCAATTTCTGTGTTATCATGATGAATTTTTCTTTGATTTCCAGAGGACTATGTTATAGAATCAGCTTTACGGAACGTCCATACATATATTAAGTCTCATTTGAATATTAAGTCTCACTCTAAGTGAATGAAAATAGATTTCCCCCATCATTGAGAATGAACTATACCCTTCTATTTTAATTTAGTTAAAAAGGGGAGGAAATATTAAGAAGTAAAGAAGAGCTTCTGAATTCAATTTGTTCCTTTTTTTCCCGTTAAGACTAAGTTGAAAATTGGATATCCAATTTACCACCAAGAGGGTATTCAAATATTTCTGTTCAATCCCTCATTGCTTCCAAATTCACTCAAAGGCAAGATTATTAATTCCTCTTGACAGAAAATCAAGATTTAATGAGCAGTTGACAGCCCCTAGGAATTACAGGGAAAATTCAATATGATAGTTTTGACTAAATAATGTGCTTTTACATATATGAAATCTATATTATACAGGGTAATGAACATACAGTAAATGTTAACTTCGCTGTTACATTTTGGAAATGGGATTAATTAATTTTATAGGAATATATATTATATATGTGTATGTGTGATATATATATATATATATAAATATAAATTGAACTTTAAAGGAAAAATAAGCTACCTCTTTTCTTTTTTTTTTTTAATTTTTTAAATTAAGTTTATTGTTAGCTGATACATAGAAACATAAAATTTGTACATAATTGGGATACCATGTAATGTATTTATACTTGGATATAGTATAAAATATTTAAACCAGATTAAACATGTTTAAATCCTCATTTATTATTTCTTTATTGTAAAAACACTCAAAATCCTTTCTTCTAACTTTTTGAAATATACAGTGCATAATTGTTATCTATAAGTCACTCAACTGTGCAATAACAATACCAGAACTTCATCTACTTCATCTAACTGTAGCTTATACGCACTGATCAGCCTCTCCCCTTCCCTCTCTTCCCCTTATTCTCCCCACCCTTTGACAACCACCTTTCTACCCTCAACTTCTTTGTGATCAACTTTTTTTATTCCACAAATGAGTGAGGACATGCGATGCCTTTCTGTGCTCAGTTTATTGTATGTAACGTAGTATTCTCCAGTTCCATCCACGTAGTTGCAAATATCAGGATTTTGTTCTTTTTATGACTGAATACTATTCCATTGTGTATATGCACCACATGTTCTTTTTCCAGCCACCAGTTGATAGACATAGGGATCTGGGTTGTTTCTATTTCTTGGCTATTTTTTAACATTGTCATCTATACTATACATCTTGGCAGCTGACCATATTTTCTTACATTCATTTTTAATTTTTCAAGACAAGAAATTGTCTTCTATTTTGTCTCTTATGAAGCACAAAATACTATAGGAGATAGAATAAAACAATGTTTCTATTTTTATGACTTAAAATCCAGTTAGTGGTAGAGGTAAGATACAGAGATAACTCTTACCCAAAGAATTAAGGTGCTATGGGAGAGGAACAAGGAGAAATAATTGGATTTGGGGGTGAGTGTGACACAGTGGTGTGTTTATTTCAGAGAAAAGTCTTCATGAAGGACTTTGTGTTTGGAATGAGCCTGAAAGAGCAGACAGGTTGAAAACTAGGAGCTAAACCATAAAGGAAGGAAAGTGAAAGAGGCATCATTCATTTGGGCTGGAATATAGGCTAAATGGGAAGAGTACTGGGAAATACAGACAGAAAAGAACTATTAAAGACCAATCTGGCCGGGTGTGGTGGTGCATGCCTGTAATCCCAGTGGCTCAGGAGGCTGAGGCAGGAGGATTGCAAGTTCAAAGCGAGCCTCAGCAACTTAGTGAGGCCCTAAGCAACTTAGTGAGGCTCTGTTTCAAAATAAAAAATAAAAAAGAGTTGGGGATGTGTAGCTCAGTGGTAAAGTGCCCCTGGGTTTAATCCCTGTGGAAAGTCTTGTACACTGGGCTGCTAAATGAGTCATTTATAGTTAAGTGTGTCTCATGCTTATTTCACCAATTAGATCCTAAGAACCTCAGGTGCAGAGATTGTTTATACTTGTCTTTGCTATTCCCATGGCAGCCAGGTACACCATGCTTGGGTATATAGTAGGTCTGCAGTAAAACTCAGGGAATTAAATAGATTACTAATCTATTTTTCAATGGATTTTCAACTTTTTAAAAAACTTTTCCTTAAGCCTTCTTCTTGAATTTCCTCTAAAAATAGATTTTAAATGGCCTTTCTAGGAAGAAAACATGAATAGAATGTTAACCCAATGATTCAGACAGCCTTGACAGTCCCACCTGAAAGCATGCCACTGCTAAAGCTCAGGTAGCCTGAACAGGCTGGTGCCCCTTGAACCAAAACTGTTAAAGTAATATCTTTTGGTACATTTTATAGGAAAATGGACTTCTAGTCAGTAAAAATGTCATGGCCTAAGTGATTTTTATGTAGGGTTTTAGCTTTCAGATAGCTTCCATAGGGAAACAACATCAAAACTAAAATTGTTGTGGGAAAATGGAAATGCAGCAACACTCTGATTGTGTACTATTTGATTTCTGGCCTCTTTAGTGGACACTCTTCAACAAACTAAAAAGGAGTTGGTGACAATCCATTTATAAATCTTATTTAGTTGATGGTAATGACAATTGAGTCACTTTGGTTTGAGACATTCTACAGGACTGTTAACATATCACATGAAATAATATACATTTAACTATGTCCATTATTGATTTAATATTTTACTAACTTTGATTTCTCAGGATGAGGATACGTTTTATATGCTTGGAATACAATTTAATAACCTACACTAGTTTCCCCTTCCCTTCTAGGTACAATTTCACGTGATACAATTTGTATCTGTTGGGGAGTGGAGGGGTGATAACTGAAGGAGTCTGATAGAGAAGGAGAGTTCTTGTGTTTTTGATGAATAAATACCATGTAGAGTCAACATTTTTTCTATCAAGGGTCAATAATTCACTTACAAAAAAGGTTTAATGATTATTAATAATAAAGCAGAGAGAATCAATTTATATCTAATGTTACTGATAGGTCTGAGAGTGATAGATAAATCACAGCTCCTGACATTAACAGGTACTCAATGTTTACTAAATGAATAAAATATAAGTGTATCATTACTATTAACATTTAAGAGATTCAAGAATAAATTAAGCAGAGACATATAAAAACATGTTAAAGAGGCTCTACTTAGAGTACTATGAAATGGTGGACATTAAAAATGATTCCACAAAATAATATGCTAGATTTGCCATGTTTTTTTCCATTCCTTTAAATTCTGTGATAGATTAGATAAGGATACATATTCTGCGCTGCTTCTTCCATATAAGGTGCTCTCTATTTTACCACCTGTTTAATCTTGGCTGGCCTTGTGGCTTGCTTTGACCAACAGAATACAGTACAAGTGACACTGTGTGACTTCTGACCCAGGCTTCGAGAAACTGTAGCTTTCATTCTTGATCTCTTTGTATTTGCCATGCAAGAAGCTTAAGCATCCTTCTGGGGAGACTATGAGATTTGAAGTGCTTGGCTGACAGCCTCAACTAACCATCAGACATATGAGTGAGGCTACCATGGACCAGTGGGTCCCCACAGAGTCTCAAGATAACTGCAGTTGCATGAGAGACCTCAGGCAAAACTAGCAGAGGGAGCAGCCTGGCTGAGGCCAGCACAAATTGCAGAATCATGAACGATCATTTTAAACCATTACATTTTAGGTGGTTTGTTATACAGCAAAAGATATTGGATATACTTTCTGAAAATAATTCCATTATTATTTCTTGAGCCCCTCAATCTTCTACTCTTTCTTGTTAGTTCTTTTCACTTTCTATTTTGGTTTCAGTCTATTTATTCAGTTTTTCTGGGCTCTTGAAAAATATCTCCCTCATTATTCCCTTTTTCTTTTTTGTTTCCAGGAATAGAACCCAGGGGTGCTTAATCACTGAGCCACATCCCTAGCCCTTTTTATTTTTTATTTTGAGACAGGGTCTTGTTAAGTCCTTAGGGCCTCACTAAGTTGTTGAGGATGGTTTTGAATTTGCAATCCTCCTGCCTCAGCCTCCAGAGCTGCTGGGATTATAGGTCTGCACCATCATGCCCAGCTCTCTTATTGTGTTCTTTACCATATATTGTTTGTTTTTGCTACTGAGTTTAACCTGTGTTAAAGATCAATACAAACAGTCTTGCATTCCAGCATACAAAATGATACGACCATCTCCCCAAAGTTTTTCAGGGAAGTGGATCACACTTTCCTTGGCTATGTGTCAATGACACATAAGAATATGTGAATGTGCAACAAGTTAAACTGTCAGCTTTGAATCTAAAATACCATCAAGAAAGATACACTGAGAAGACCTGTTTCTTCACACTTGCCAAGGAATACTTACCAAATAATAGTGAATCAACTTTTCTGAGCTAACACCTAGAAAGAACTGCATTTGCTTAGAGCCAAATTGGTAATTCATCAAACCCATGTCTATATTGATTTGTATATAATGCAAATAAGATATGCATAATGTATTTGAGTAATCCAAGTAAACTTCAGTCTGAAACTCTGGGTCTCTAGCATGTATTACTAATTAAATTAAATTAAATTAAATTAAATTAAATTAAATTAAATTAAATAAACCTTAGTCAGGGTCTTAGTCTATCTTTATCCACCCCTCTTCTTTAAAGCCTTAAAAATTTACTGAGGGCCTTCTGACTTGGAGGTTGGCATAACTGGTTGCAACATGACTATGTTACACATTAATAGTGTGGTGGCAGCAACTCTTAAGATGCCTAGAAACCTGTCTGATCCCATACCAGCGAGATAAAAAAATGTATTTCAAATTAGCTCTTGTTGATTCAATGAATTTATTTAGGTCCATACCATGCTCCAAAGAAGACTATGTGCAAAAAATATCAGAACAATCGATCATCAACTATCTTTATTTTTACCCCCACATGTTCTAGCAGGAGACTTCATTATCTCCCTTTCAATGTTTTTTTCAGAATCTTTGGAGGGTAAAAAATATTTTAGAGTCTAACATGATTCTGATTCGTAATTTAAATGTGATGTATTTTTGTTTCTGTTTTGAAGAAACAGAAAATACAAGCTGAACATCCCTAATCTGAAGATCTAAGATCTGAAATACCCTCGAGTCTGAAAAATGTTGAGCACTGATGTCACATCACAAGCGGGAAATCCCTAGTACACCCCACATGGTAGGTCACTTAAAGAACAGGCACACTGGCTAGGGATATAGCTCAGTTGTATATAGTGTTTGCCTGGCAAGCACAATGCCCTGGGTTCAATCCCCAGCACCGAAAACAAACAAACAAACAAACAAAACCAGGCACACTAAAAAACATTGTATAAAATTACCTTCAGGAATGTTTATAAGGTATATATAAAACAATACATTTCATATTTAGACTTGGGTCCCATCCCCCAAGATATCTCATTATGTATATATAAATGTTCAAAAAAACCAGAAACAAACCTTAAATCTAAAACATTTTGTCCCAGTCATCTAGACTAAGGGTATCTTAAGCTCCATGTCCTCTTTAGAATCAAAGAACTACATTTGTCATTGATTTTGTTACTATGGTCCCTCTCTACCCTCTTATACAGGGCATAGTAAAGAATAGAAAATTCTAGAGAGTATTTGACAAAGCCAGATGGTCTTGGGGTATGCATGCACACATGCTTACATTTACACATGCATGTGTAAACACACGCGTGTGTGCACACACACACACACACACACACAAAATGTACAGCAGAAGAAAGAATCATTGTTTTGGATTGGTCCTCCCCTTCCCAGCTTAACCATATTATGGCACAGCAATGGAGAGATATTCACATTCCTCTGGGATATGACAGGAATGGATAGAGTAACTGAAGAAGAATTTGGATCATTACATCTTCTTGTTGAGTACTTCATTAATCCTCCCCCTTTTTTCACACTACATGTGATATGCAGGCAATGTTGACTAGAAAGATGAGCTCTTCTCCCTTAGGGATACGAATTCACTTTCTCTTCTCCCAGGTTCAGTTATGATATTACAATACTTCTTTGTGACCTCATAATGATTCCTCTAGTATCTATAAAACTCATTTCATGCCAATTTTAAAAGTGCCAAATGTAAATGATGTTCTGAAAGAGTGCTGAGCACCCTGGTAAGGAACTAAGTGCATTGGGACCCTTGCTAAATGTAATTAATTCTTCTCTTCTCTTTATCTTCTTGATTCTTTTTCTGTAATTTCTTTTGCTTTAGAAATAGAATTCCAGTTGGACGCTTAATATCTGGGAGGAAATGCCATGGTCAATTGAGGAGCTAGATTGAGGAATGGGCAATTTTTACTATAGGTAGAAGGTAGATAAATTCTTATCTCCCTGATTGTGCTCACCAGCTTGTGCCCTTGTGTGAGTGTTCTCTCTTTCTTTCTGTCCCTCACTCTGTCTCTGTCTTTTTCTCTCACTCAAGAGAGATACATGGACATAACTCCATTAGTAAGTTCAATGTAGTTTTATTAAAAATTACTGAAAAAGTTACTGAATTATTATAAATTTAAAAATATATTTATGATGAATAGCAAAGGCATTAAAGATCATGCATCTTCACTCCTAGAGTTTCCAGTTAAGTCGCTAAACCACTAGTTTACTTCTAGACTATCTCTGTAGCTAAGTATTTGTTAAGCACTTGCCTTCAGAGTTTTAACATTCTATAGACCCTACCATTTTATACATAATTGATTTGTATATTTATATCTTCTATTTGATATTTAAGATTTTCTTTGTATTTTTAATTTACAATTTGAGTTTTGAAAACACACAAAATAGTTAAATATGATTCATAATAAGTCCAGGAGACCATTTTGAATTTAACTATAACTCCAAAATTTCAGCAAGATGCTAATTCCCAGAAAAATCTACTGCAAATTTTGCAAATCAATTAAAATCCATCTAAACCTGGTTTGCATCTCATCAAAACTCCTGTGAAGGTGTGAAGGTGTCTATTTCCAGTTGACATTTCCAACTTCCTAGAACGCTTTTCTTTTTTCTTTTTTTGTTTTTGTTTTGTACTGGGGAATTGAACCCAGGGGCACTTGGCCACTGGGCCACATTCTCAGCCCCTTTCTTATATTTTATTTAGAGACAAGGTCTTGCTGAGTTACTTAGGGCTCACAGATGCTGAGGTTGGCTTTGCAATCCTCTTGCCTCAGCCTCCCAAGCTGCTGGGATTACAGGCATATGCCACTAAACCCAGCTAGAACTCTTTTCTGTTTAATAACTCTCTCTCTTTCTTTTTCACTCTCTCTCTCTCTCTCTCTCTCTCTCTCTCTTATTGGGGGTGAGAATGAGAAACAGGACAAAGATAAACAAAAGAAGAGGAAATTATGTTCATTCACATAAGTCTTTCAAAAATGTAAAAATATTTCACTCAGATCCTATTAATGACTCACTGCAGTTCATATATTTCTATTCTAGATCTTGAAATAAGAACTTTTGGACAAATATCTGCTAATGCCAACAGAAGACTGAGTATGACAAGTATAGAAGACAAGCACTGTCTCTAGGAATCTTTGGTTACTAGAGCAGAAGACTAATCATGGGCCAGTTCCTTAAATTAATGCTTTTAGAAGACTAAGTACTTTTTAATCCAGTAGTATTTCTTCCCTTATTATGTTCATCTGTAAACTCAGTAAAATCTTTGTTACGGTTTAGATATGAGGCGTCATCACACATCTCTTGTGTTAATGCAGGAATATTTGGAGGTAAAATGCTTGAACTGTGAGAGCTATGACCTAATCAGTCCATCCAAGTTTGAATGGACTGAATGGATGGTAACTAGAGGCAGGTGGGGCATGGCTAGAGGAGGTGGGTCACTGGGTGAATGCCCTGGAAGTGTGGCCCCTTCTTCCCTTTCCCCTTCCTCTCTCCATTTCCTGGTTGCCAGAAGGGGTACAGCTTCATTCTGCCACAACCTTCTCCCAGGGTGTTCTGCCTCACCTTGGACCCAGAGCAATGGAATCAGCAGTCTATAGACTGAGACCTCTGATACCATGACTTAAACTTTTCCTCCTCCAAGATGTTCTTATCAGGTATTTTGGTCACAGAGATGCAAAAGCTGACTAAAACAATCTTAAATTACCTATCATGGGATAAACATGTAATCTGCATTCTAATGATTTGGTATATCCTTATAATGTGGTAGAGATAGTATATAAAGTAGAAATTTGTGTATTGTTTCTCTAGTTTGGTTTCTTTCTTCATAGTACCACTCAGTAGAATAGGCTCTCAAAAAGGGATTAAGTTCAACTGTAAACAAAAAGGAAAATTACATTTCTTATCCATTTCTTAAGTACCTGAATTTGCACATTTCATATTTATACTTATCACATATATGTATGTGTAAATATATGTATGTGTGTGTGTATATATATATATATATATATTTTTATATTTATAGATAGAGTAGAAGGCTTCTTGGCTTTTTTAAAAATTGAGATAAAGAATTAAATGAATGAATAAATAAAATAGCCCGTCAAGAAGTTATATATATTTGTCCACACCAAGGGTGTCAATGCAATTACCAAGTCACCTATTTGCTCTTCTTGTGCTATTGCTTTAAATCTAAACTATTCTGCTTTCAGAAAATGACATAGGCTGGTATCTGGCTTAAACCTAGTGAAACTCAAGAGAATTCCATTTTTGAACCTGCAAATTTTTCTAAGATTTGGCTTTGAAAAATTCCAATACCTCTGAAGGTCAGTATCAAGAAGAGAGAGAAAGGACTATATTGTTTTAAGTCAGAATTTAGTCATTCCTTTTACCCTTTAGAGAACCTTGGACCTTCTTCAGAGACCTCTTTCGAAGATCTACTCTAATCATAATTGAAAATTGGACTACATTTTTTCCAGACTACAGTACCTCACTGTCATTACTATAACTAAGACACCATAGAGAGTGGAAAGAACTAGCATCATTCTGACCACTGACAAATATTTTCATCCACTGAAAGACTTTTTGTGGTGACCTATATATAAAAATATATGCTTTATAATATTTCATTGGTTGCAAAACCAGTTATCTTAATGCAGTGAGCAAAGTGTTGGTTTTCTCTCTTCTTTCTAAGCATATTTAGCATTTAGGGAATGAAATGGTCTTTGGGTTAAAAAGCAAATAAAATAACTAAAGACAAATTGATTAAATATACTTGAAATTAATCTCAATAGTACCAAGGCACAGAATTTTAGTGGAGACTTGCATCTGTGCATGAGGCAACTTTCTTTTTTCAGTATTTAGAGATGGATCTACTTAGATAGAAATCAACCAGAAAGGAAAAGTCAATTTTGTTTATCTTCACTTTTGACTTTATTTGAGAGGGAGTGTCTGGCTAGCACAGCATCCTGTTCAATTTGTTTCAGTATAATGTGCAGCAGATACACTTGATTAATGAACTGATTAGCGACTTCTTTAATTATTTTTCCAGTAGTCTTTTTCATTACCAAAGCTGCAGCAAATTCTTTAAATTAGTGTTCTTTAGCTGTGATACTCCAAAAACTTAAAAAAAAAACAAAAAAACCTTTGATCTCCTAAAAAGGATGAACAGGAGATATGAAAAATGTCTAATTTCAAAATAGATTCCCAAGACCTCTCTAAAACAGAAATCCTTTATCTTTCATTTCTCTAAAAGCTGTAAATGTAAGGAATCACAAAGTTTTTGCAGCAATATGTAGTTGTTAAGATTATACCAAGCACTATGGAGAAAATTCTGGTTTTTATTAATAATTCAGGAATCTTTAAGCCATATTATGGGTAGAAATGGCAGAAATGAAATATTTGATAATTTAGCACAAAGATAAGCAAGGCTAGATATTAGATTTGATCTCTGTATTAATTACTCATTGCTGCCAAACACATTACCTCAACTCTTAGAGGCTTAAAATAATAAGCCTTTATTATGCCAGTTTTTATATGCTAAGTGACTGGGTTTAGCTCAGGTAGTTCCTCTGACAACAAGTTTAATGAAGTTGCATTGAAGCCATTGGCAAAGGCTTCCTTTTCATCAAAAGGTTCAATAAGGGCAGGATTTTCTTCCTAGCTCATTCCCATGGTTATTGGCAGCTATATGTTTCTGGACATGTGGGCCTTTCTATAATCTGCTTAAGTGTCTTCATAACATGGCAGTTGGTGATCATTGAGAAATAGAGGGTAAACAAGATGGAAGAAAAATCAAGGTCTTTTATACTCTCATCTCAGAAATGTCAGAAGTGACATTCCTTTAGTTTTTCTAAATTCTTCTGTTGGAATCCACTCACTGAGCCTAGTCCATACTCACAGAGCATGAATACCAAGAGGCAGGAATCATAATGAACCCTCATAGAGGCTGTTAACCATACCTACTAACCTGTTCAAATTAAAAGAACATCTCTACTTAAAAAAATCTAAGCTTTATCATAACATTACCTAAGTGGTCTCTGCCCCTTCTAATCTATCCTTCATATAGCAGGTGTGATTTTAAAATTCTGCTTAAAAACCTTAATGGTTCCTGGCAACATACAGAATGGATGTTCAAATTCCCAGACATACATTTGGTCTTCCAAGATATGACTTCTCACTGTAGTCACACAGGACTACTTGTAAACATTGAACACTTTCCCACCTTGCACTTGTTCTGTCTGTAATACCTCCTTCACCAAAGTTAACTTCCCTATCTTCCTATTCCATTTTGCCTATTGAGTTTAGATAATTTATTTAGGACACAGTTCAAATACTTTTTCTGCCATGAATGCTTTTGAGATGACCCTCATGAAATTCAATCCTTCCTCTGTATGTCCATATGATTTAGTTTTTATCTCTATTACAGAATCATGAATATGTGCCACAACAAAATTATCTGAATATGCTTGCCTCCCACAAAGAACTGTACACTCCTTGAGGACAGTGATCATGATTTACAGAGCTTATTCTTCAACTTTTACAGCACCTAGCACAATACATTTTTTATAATTCAGCAGTAAACAAATGCATTTTAGGTTTAATCACTTGTGCATAATTTTGTATAATTTTTATATAATTCGGGCTATTGAATCTCACTCACTCTGATGACATATTCTTTGGTGACAGTGTTTTAAAATGCTTCAGGGTATGTGATTCTTAATCCAATATTTAAAATCCAATGTGTAACCAGACTGTTGGATTTATAAGAAAGAAGGTGTGAAGCCAAAATGCCATTAGAAAGAAGAGGTGAAGTGCAGAAATTCTAATAGTAGGTACTTCTAGTGTGGAATATTTGAAGGCATGGGAAATTTAATAGACTCTGTTATAAATATGAAATGACTAGGTATCTTTTAGTACATTTGACATGCCTCCACAATATTCTATTTTAATATTTGATTTTAAAACAGTTGATCAAAATGCTCAGGGTGTTTTCATGTAGTTAATATGTACAGATGAGACTAAAAGAATTATTTTTATATTAAAAAGCTGACTCATATGATACTGTTATCCCAAAGAGACAGTAATGCTAATGTGGCTTCATATGGTCAATAATACCTCTGAGTGCTTTGATAACAGGAGTTCTTATTCATGGAAAATTTTACATTGAGTATTCAAGGTGAAAACTATTATTAAGTTTCCACAGAGATTTATTTTGTCTTTATCCATAAAATGACACATATTATAATAGCTGAGCCTGAGTTTGCATTGATATATTTTTAAACTTAGGTTCTTTATGATATACTTAATTGCACTTTCCTCAAATCCCTCATCTAGCATACTCCTTGAAAGTCTTAGAATTCTTTGGTATTATAAATGTTTCATTTGTATGGCATCTCTATGAAGAATAAAGCAATTATCTCATTTAGATAGTGCTTTCCCTAAGGATGAGTAAGAGCTTGGAATGAATACTCTTTTCTCTGATGCTTATATAAATTTTGTTCACTGATGTTTCCAGGTACTGGGAACACAGTCTTTCAATCATTTTCTATTATATATAGTACTTGAAATAATGATTAACAATAATAAGTATATCAACAAATATCAAATTACATTTGTAAATTTTATTTTAAAATATAAAACTAGATGATCATGACCTTGGGCATTATCTATTATTTCCCAAGTATAAAAAAGCTATTTTCAAGGTATTTTAAATTTTCAGGAACTTAGTGCTGATTCTGAAAATTTGAAATTTTATTTTTCCTATGTACTTATTTTTAATAAAATTTTATTTTCAGAATAATTTTAGATTTAGAGAAGAACCACAAAAGTAGTACAAAAGTTCCCATCTAACCTGTGCCCATTTTCCCATATTGTTAGTATCTTACATTAGTATGCTATATTTGTTATGAATAATGAATCAATATTATTAAATTATCATGAACTAATGTTCATACTTTATTTGGATTTCCTTAGCTTTGACCTAATGTCCATTTCCTATTCCAGAATCTCATATCATTTGTAGCTATTATATTTCTTTTGGCTCCTTCAGATCATGAGAGTGCCTAAGACTTTCTTTGATTTTGATATTTTTGAGGAGTAATGGCCAAGCATTTCATATAATGTCCTCAGCAGAGTTTTGTTGTTTTTTTTTTTTTTTTTGGTACTGGGGATTGAGCCCAGGTGTGCTTATCCACTGAGTCATGCCCTCAGCCCTTTTCATTTTTTTATTTTGAGATAGCTTCTAAGTTGCTCAAGACCTTGCTAAGTGACTGAGGCTGGCTTTGAACTTGTGATCCTCCTGCCTCAGCTCTCAAGTTGTTGGGACTATAGGTGTGTACAACCGTGACCAGCTAGCAGGCTTAAAAAAAATTCTTCACAATTAAACTATGGTTATATATTTTGGGGTAGAAAACTACAGAGGTAAAATAAAATTATTATCACATGAAGAGAATATATCTATGTCTTATTCACTAATGATGTTGACTTTGATCACCTAGCTGAGGTAGCCAATTGACTGAATTTTCATCATTTTTGCTTATTAGAAAGGCATCAGAGGCTTAATTTCTTTCATTTTACATATATATATATAGATATATATATATGTCTATATATATAGACATATATATATATATATACACATTAAGTAGTCAGGGTTTATGAGGATGTTGAATTTATTTTTCATTGAAACACTAGAATTCTTGGCTACCTATGGGGAGGGCTAGAAAGGATTAAAATCTTAAAATTAAAAGATCAAAATTAGGGCTTTTATACTGAGTAGAAGTTACCTTTTGTATGGTTCACTTACTACATTAAATATTGGGAACAATTATATATGCTATTAAAATAATATTGATATAATATGCATTTAAATCTCTTTTATTGTGGTACCTGAAAATTCTCATCCCCAATTCTAGAACATGGCCAACATATTTATTAAATAAATGATATGCATAATTTATAAGATCAGATGTGAATAAACACCAGGTTGAAAAATATAAGTAATCCTAACCACAAAGATTTAAGCAACATGAAAGGGCAGAAGAAAGGAAGAATAGAAATATGTCAGGTAGGGGCTGGAGTTGTGGCTCAGTGGTAGAGCACTTGCCTGGCACATACAAGGCCCTGGGTTCAATACTCAGCACCACACATAAATAAATAAAAAGTAAAAGATCCATTGACAACAACAAAAAAAATATTAAAAAAGAAATATATCATTTAGATGGAATATGACTAAATGGATGAGGTAATGATCTGTGAAAGATATGGGAAAAGCCTAAAAAGTTAAAAAGTAAATAACTAGTTGAGTGCAGTGCTGCACACCTGTAATCCCAGCACATCACAAGGCTGAGGCAGGAGGATCACAAGTTCAAAGTCAGCCTCAGCAGCTAAGTGAGACCCTAAGCACCTTAGCAAGACCCTGTCTCAAAATAAAAAAAAAAATTAAAAGGGTCTAGGGGTGCAGCTCAGTAGTTAAGTTCCCCTGGATTCAATCTCCAGTACAAAAGAATTAAAAAAAAAATAAAGTTACCAAAAAAAATAATGCAGTTGGAAACTACAGAATTTGACCATTAAATCAGTTGAAAACACTTTTTTTTTCAGAAGCAGGAAATTGCGTGTGTGTATGTGTATATTTGTGGTACAACTTGTTGGAAAGTGCATATATGGACAGCGTATGAATTGATTGATTCTAGAGCAAAAATCCTTTGCTTATAAGTTTTACATATTTTATTTGAGTTAGAATAGTAGTCAACTTAGTAGAGGCAGATCACTGTCATTCCACAGTGAACAATTTCCTTTATTACAACATTGTCAAAGGAGATGAACTGGATTCTTCAGAAAACTACCAGAATAAATTATTGAGCTTTTTTCCCCTTTCCAAAAGAGATTAACACAAGATGACTTACAACCATTGTAGTAAAGATTGGTTCAGGGAAGAATCATCAATAGTTGTTAAATCTAGAGGAGGAATTGATGTAAAGCAATATATTTACATGGTCTTAAAGTATCTCCCCATGGATTGCTTATTAGTTGAAACAGGGAAAATAATACCTATAAAGTCGAGACACCAGGCAAACCTTGATCAGATAATCAAAATTAACGTCACCAATGAGGGACAGAGAGACACTGTTTTCTCTAAGAATATGCTTTCCTCATTCTGGACAGGAGGGTATAACCTGAAATGATCCTGAAGCAAATTAAGAATATTCCAGTCGAGCACTGTGGTGCATATCTGTAATCCAAGCTGCTTGGGAGACTGAGACAGGAGGATCTTGAGTTCAAAGCCAGCCTCAGCAACTTAGCAAGGCCCTAAGCAACTCAGTGAGACCCTGTCTCTAAATAAAATACAAAATAGGGCTGGGGATGTGGCTCAGTGGCTGAGTGCCTGAGTTCAATCCTAGCACACATACAAAAAAGAATATTGTATAAAACAGTTGTGGAGTATTTTTGGGGAAAATGTATCTTTGTAGTCTCCTTTAATGTGCAATACTTTCTCATGATATTACATCACATTATTAAATATAAAAATACTCCTCAAGCCTGACACGGTGGCACAAGCCTGTAATGAAATAATCAATCCTGAATTGGATCCTCTAGTGGAGGGTAACTGCTGTAAAAGATATCAATGGAGGGGGCTGGGGCTGTATCTCAGTGGCAGAGCACTTGCCTTAGTACATGTGAGGCACTGGGTTTGATTCTTAGTACTATATGAAAGTAAACAAATAAAATAAAGGCATTCTGGCTGTCTACAATTACAAATAGATTTATAAAAAGATATTGGAAAAATTGACTTAACTGGAATATGAACCACTGAATAGATGAAGGTATTATTTTAATGATAAATTTCCTGAATTTGGTAACTTTACTCTTGTTATCTCAGAGAATAATCTTCTTTTTAGGAAAAAGTCACTGAAATATTAAAAAGTAAGGTTTATAACAAAATAAATGTGGTCAAATATTTTATTGGTCAATTTTCTGCTGCCATTACCATAGGTAGGGTGAGTCAGAAGGCAGAGAGGTTGACTTTTGCTCAAGCTCTGGAAATGTAAGTTCTAGGTGTCTCATCTAGTGATGGCCTTTTTGCTGGCAGGGTCCTAAAGCAGCACAGGGCATTGCATGAGAAGAGACAGGGAGTGCCTGTGTGTATGTGTGTCTTTTCTAGTCTTTCTCTTCTTATAAAGTCACCAGGATTCATTCATGGGGGCTCCACCCTAATGACTTTATCACATCCTAATCACTTTCTAAAGGTCCCGCCTCCAAACACCATTGTCAGATTAAATTTCTGTCCTCTTAATACCTCACAATGGGGATTAAATTTCAACACACTAATCCTTGGGGTATACCCAAACCCTAGCCACACCATAGCCATGGTGAATCTGGGTAAGGAGTATTACAGGAATTTTCAGTATTGTTGCAATGTTTCCATAAATTGGAAATTATTGAAAAATAAAAAATATTTGGAAATCAAGATGGGTTTTGGGAACTGAATTATCAACTAAGATAAAAATTGACTAATTATATATTAAGCACTACAGTCAATAACAATCTTCTCAACCACCTCTGAGAGAGCTCATGCTGGTATTAAGTCAACTATATGTCCCTAGGACATTCACAAAGTCTATGGAGAGGTTCCTCCTCCTGATGAGGAAGAACTAATGTCTTCAGATGAGTTTTATATTATGTTAAGTGAGGAGACAGAATATGTATTATTTTAAGATCATTTCTATAATATTATAGGGACTTCTAAATTATAAAGAATTGATACATTTCTTCAAACAGGATCACAATATAAAAATAGCTGAGTTAAGACTACCTGCCCTTTTGCGTTAGGGATTTATTTTTTCAGGTTTTGTTAACCTATTTCTACTTCTTTCCCATTCCTAACTGTTGTTAGAACCACTTCCTTTGTTTCAAATAGCTTGCTTACCCAGTGTTGGGGAGAAACCTCTTTCTGGTGATGACAGTGAGCCACAATTCAAGATGGAATTAGATTTAGTGACACTTGAGATGTGGCCTAGACTAGAATGCAAAACGAAATGTAGAAGTTTTACAGCTCACCAAACTGCCTCTGCATTCACTCTGAAAAAAATGATCCAAAGTGTTCAAGTTAGCTTTTCAGAAATATTATAGTTGTAAAATCTGTGACACCAGTAATAGTTGTGCCAAGCATGGGTTTTATTTTAGTAAGTTGTTTACCTATGCCAATATTTAAGTGTACTTCTGTGCAAAAAGATGTGGATAATAGTTCTCTTTATAGAAAAATCAATGTACCCAAATGGTCATAAAATATAACAGTGTGTACATGTACATGCATTATGCAAGTACAAATAGATCTACATTGTTCCTGTAATCATCCTGGAAGTCCCGTTTTGGTATATGATATTAAAAAATGCTGAACAGGATTTTTTTCCTCAGAGTGAAGCCATACATTTCATGTTACCACTAGCAAATTATATTTGACATGTAATTTTAAAATGAAGTTACTCTAATCTAAAGTAATAGTGCAACAACAGGGATAAGCAATGAAGCCTTTCATAAGACAAAATGGATTTTAAAATTCTAGAGAGTTTTAGTTACAAGTAATTAGAAATGCAATTGAGAACACATAAAATGTATTTCTTTCAATGGTTAATTACATTAGAACAGCTATTGTTCCAAATGGTGATGGACTAATAAATTGTAATAATCACCTTCCTAAAAATTGGATTGCAAGGTTTTAATAAGCAGTATATATGACTAGAGAAACCTATTTTTTCCAACCCTGTAAATTTACTTCAGTAAAGCACTGTATTGGAATATACATGGATATTTACATAACTGTGTGTGTATAAGTATATACACATTTAATTGTGGTCTTATTAAAGAGAATGGGCCTCTAAAAGGCATCTCAATTGTAATCTATGCTATGTCTGTAAAAATTCAAGTAGTAGAGTAGATTTTGCTAGAATACATATTATTTCTACAAGTCATCTAAGGTTTATGATGGCAGGGCATGGTAGATCTTTCTGTGTATATGGATTGCCTTTTTCCGAAATACAAATGATATCACCATTTCCACTATTAAAAATACACAAAGAAAAGGAAGGACAAAGAAAGGAAAAGAAGGAAAGAAAAAGTTGCAAAATGGAAATGAAAAAGGAAGCAAAAATGGAAAATGGCAGAAGGAAGGGAAGGCAACAGGGAATGGGGAAAAAAGAAAGGGGAAGTGGAAAGGGGGAAAATGAATGGGGAAGGGGGAAGAGAAAGCCAAGTAAATATCCACATTCTTGAAAGGCTGCAGAAACGAATTTGTACTATCACTCTTATTAGACAAAGAATGACAATCATCAGGAAATGAACAACCTAAGGTCACACCCAATTTTGCTACCCTACAAATAACGTGGATTGTTTTAATTTTAAAATGAGATCATATGCAAATGGACAGCTGTGTTAAATAGAATAGATACTGAGGTGAATATGATTATGAATTTGTTATCTCATTTTAAAAGATATCTTAATGAATATTTTATATATGGGGGTTGTTTTATACTCATAGTCAAGTACAGCAGACAATTTTGATGAGCATTTCCTCCTCTGACCCTCAAATAAACACCTCTTCCAATCGTTGGTTCCAGTCATTTAAGATAGTAATTAAAAACAGATGCTTCTCAAAAGAAGAAATATGAAGTAAAAATATATGAAAGAATGCTCAACATCACTAGCAATACAGAAATACAAATCAAAACTACACTGAGATTCCATCTTACTCTAGTCAGAATGGCAATTTTCAGGAATACAAGTAATAATAAATATTGGTGAGGATATGGGAAACAAGGTTCACTCATACACTGTTGGTGAGACTGCAAATTAGTGCAACCACTCTGGAAAGCAGTATGAAGATTCCTCAAAAAAGTAGGAATGGAACCACAGTTTGACCCAGCTATCTTACTCCTCAATATATACCCAAAAGACTTACAATCAGCATACTATAGTGACACAGCCATATCAATGGTTATAGCAGTACAGTTCACAATAGCTAAGCTATGGAGCCAACCTAGATGCCCTTCAACAGATGAATGAATAAAGAAACTGTGGTATATATACACAATGGAATATTACTCAGCCATAAAGAAGAATAACACTATGACATCTGCCAGTAAATGGATGAATCTGTAGACTATCATACTAAGTGTAATAAGCCAATCCCCCAAAAAACAAAATTGGAATGTTCTTTCTGATATGTGGATGCTAACACACAACAAGAGGAGGAGGGAAAGAGTAGATGTTCGGTGGATTAGACAAAGGAGAATGAAGGGAAGGGAGGAGGGATGGGAATAGGAAAGAGAGTAGAATGATTCTGACATAACTTTCCTATGTACATATATGAATACACCATAGTGAATCTCAACATAGTGCAATCCACAAGACTGGGATCCTAATTAGAACAAGATATTCCATGCTTGTATAAATATATCAAAATAAATTCTATTGTCATGTATAATTATAAAAAACAAATACAGTTAATAAAAAATAAAACCAATGGGGATGGTGGAGGAGAGGGAAAGAGGAAGTATTGGGAACTAGAGTGAATTATATTCCTTGCTTGTATAATTATGCCAAAATGAACCCCAATAACATGTATAAGTATAATGAACTAATATATTCAAAAACTCCAGTTCAGAAATGAGAAATAGTACCTTCTGGCATTCTTTTCTCTCACCACCATCTCCTATGCTTCTATTTCTTTCATGTACTAAGTTCTATTATATCTGTTTTTCAGTGTGAAATGCATTTCCTGTTTCTGGACCCCACCCCTTTGTTTTTAGCTATCAGCCTCTTCAGAGCTCCAACTCCTTTCCCTCTACAGCCCAGAGTCTATGGTTGAAGTATTGTTTTGTTGTGGGTAGTGGTGGCTGGCCCACCCAGCATCCATTCTCAAGGAAATTCCCTCTTGCCTTTAGAGGTGAGTAAACTAAATATTCTCTTCACCAGCATCATTTTGCAGTAAGGCAGTAACAATTCTTGCCAGTGAGATACAAATGAAACTATTCTTTATGAAAGCAACAGAAGAGCTGACATTTTCCTCCTCCATTTTCTTCCTGCCTTGAATGCAGATATGATACCTGATGCTATGGCAGCTCTCTTGTGACCTTGAAGGAAAGGTAAAAAGAATGATGAGATTCTAACTCTGAAACAATCAAGCCACTGAACCACATTTATCTCATGCTCATTTCAAGAGAATGGGTTCTTTAGGGGTCCCAACTGAAATCCTGGGATGGTTCCTGGAATTGTTCTTCTATGGAAGTTCTTAGAATAATGATTTTTCTTTCTTCAGTACCATGAGACTGGAGAAAATTTCACTCTGCTTTTCATCCACTTTGTGCTTGACTAGTTAGACTTTCTTATACCAAGGTCAACTTAACAATTCCTTCTCTTCAGGATTTTGTCCCCTTAAGTGCTGATTACATTAACATCTCTCACTTTTTTTTTCTCTTTCCAGTGCTATGATAGAGCTGAAACCTCTGGTGACTTCCCTGTATTATGTGCCAAGACATGGTGAATACCTCAAAAGAAAATATTCCTCACTTGTCTACAGAGAATTATAGGTTGCCTTACTTGAGATTTTAACTTCTTAAGCCCTGGTTGCCTTGGCAAATTTCCAATACCTTCAATCAGACTTTCTGTCTCTTATCTGGATTATGTAGATGTTCTTGGTAGAGCATTGTTCTGCCACAAGTTACTACATCATTGCCAGACATAGAACACTAGTTGGTTTTTTTTTTTTTTACTATTCTTTTCTCCAGGCTTCTTGCCATACACTTGAATTTTAAATATTATTTCTTTTGCTAGGAATATTTGACCTTCACTTCACTTTTCCCTTCACTCCTACACATCTCTTGTATCTGTTTAGAATGTTCCAGAAGGATTTTCTTCCTTTTATTTTTTTAAGAGACAGGGTCTCATTATGCTGTCCAGGCAGGCCTTGAACTCCTGGGCTCAAGTGATCTTCCTACATTTTCCTATATTTGCCTTTAGTACTCAATAGTAACTACATAGTATCACTTGTCACAAATCACCAATATTTCTTATTTACTTATCTGTACAAATAAATGAGGGCAGAGATAATAATCATGTTTATTACTGTGTCCCCCGTACTTTTCCCACTGTCTCTCTAAGCACTTAGCACAGTGCCTAACATAAAGCACAATAAAAATTTCTTGAATGAGTACTTGGCAATCAGCTGGTAAATATCAAAAAGACCTATATGGTTCAATGTCCTTCCTCTTCAGCATAATCACATCATGAGGAACTCCTCATTTCCTTTTTTCACCGACATCTCAATTAGTATGATCTTGGGAAATCTATTACACTTGCATAATTTGAATAAAGCCAAGTTACCCCATGGTTCCCTATTGGCATGGAGGCACATTCAAGTAAAAAGCAATCCAAATAAAACATGATTGAAAAACAACATAAATAGCTATTGAATTCTTTCCAAGGACACCAAAGGAAGATTCCATTTATAATGTGTGACAAAACTGAAAATGTTTTTCTATATTGCTCTGACTCAACCTCCTATACCAGCCTTAGGGCAGCACATTCTCAACATTTCCATTCCTGTTCCAAGATCTATTCCATACAATTTTTTCAAAAGAAGTCAACTAAAAACTCTCTCCCTATCTCAGCACAGTCAAGCTCTGTAGTTTATTCTTCCCTCCTTTTATCATATTTTAGTATGGCTCAACTTCTCCTTATTCCAACATTTCTGTCTGCTTACACAGGCACGCGTGCGCACACACACACAGCCTGAGAACTGACTAAGCAAGAAAGAACTCCTTTTTCTTTAGATGACGTTACTTGTGGAATACGAAAATATGTGGTTTATTTTTTAGATTCCACATTTGTATAAAAATCCTCTCAAAATTTTCCTTTGGCACAGTTTCCAAGTTTTTCATCATCCTCCTCCTCTTCTTATTTTGATCATTAGTTGAAAACTGACTTCAATCACAGTATAGCAGTTTCAAGATAAAACCCTCCTAACCAAAACTAGGGAAGTTAATGTTCACAAGTTAAAAAATTCATTGAGTTTTGATAAAGAACATGTATCACTTAAAGTTTTTAAAAAATGTTCATGGATCCTCTCATCCTGAGATTTCGGTCTCCATCTACTTCTTCATCCTTTTATAATTAAACCTGTTTTTCCTCAAGCATTCCCATTCAAGCCAAAAAATATATAATTTTCTTATTCAATGTTACTGCTTTTGCTTTAGTAGTACAATCAACACATTCACTACTATGTCACTGAAAGTATAGTATTTCAGTAGTGACATTATTGGCTATCCTGTGGGAATCTAACCACCATTTTCATAAGATTGCTTTGGTGGGAAAATGTATTCTGGATTCCAAACAACTGACATCCAAACAAAGTTTTCCCACTTGAGTAATCAGGATTCAACGAATAATATGTCCTACATCTGTCTACAGCCATTTGTAAAATGGGAACTGCTCATATTTGAAAAACACATACTAGTATGTTGCTCTTAATCAGGGGGGAAATGTTAGGATGATGAAGTTCCATGTCTGGATTTTTCTTCCTCATTTTCAATTGCATTCCTCCATCCCATCAAATTAGATTCATGTAAATCCTGAAGAAAATTCTGTCAGTACAACAGATGCTCTATTTTTAATCTTTTTAGAATAATTTTCAACACGTAAGACACCAGTTAAGTATTCACGTTACAAAAACCTCTCAATAATTATAGTAATCACAGTTTTTCAAAATCAAGTAGATGTATTGGGACAGATGTTTTCTTTTCAAAATTCTATCTAATGAATTTTAAGTTTTTCTTTCACTAGCAATGGACCCAATCAACTTACCACGGTTGTATGTCACTGCCTACAAGCATTAATTAGCCTGGGAGCAGTGGAGGAGAAAATGGGCCATGGCTCTTTCCAGGGTTGAGGTTGAAAAGGAGGAGTAACTGAAGAATTGGGCAGTAAATGAAGAGTATTCTAGAGGCTGTTGCTGAAACAGCTGCCAGCAGAGTTATAGTTGGGTAGGGACAGAAATGAGACTAAGAGGGAAAAGTGGAATGGGAAAAAGGCTTGCAGAACACCACACAGAAAAGCACAAGTGCAGTGGGTGTGAAAAAGATGTCTTGCATTCAAATAAGAGATTTCTAGAACACCTAGAGACCTAATGGTTTTGAGAGATAATGAAATCTAAATTGGTGATCACTGGAATTATGGGCTCAAGGAAATACTTGAGACAGAGTTGACTCCTAGATTTGAACCTAGGTGAGTGGGCTCATTGCTCCTAGAGATGGAGAAGATAGAAGGAGAAATATACTTTGGAGGGAAGACATGCTCAGCACTGGGTTCAGATGGCTATTAAACAGTCTATTGTTAAGTGCCTATTCTTGGCTCTTTGTTAAGTGACAAATGGACATGGTTACATTGGTTTTTGTTTGGTATTCCTTTTTCTCAAATGGCCAGATCACGTTTTTTCTTGTTCACATGAACTCAGCAAGAAGAGATTCTATTTTAAGACCCAAGAGCAGTGGCACTTTGCCCTTCAGTTTGACGGGTTACTTGAGGATTACCATTCAAATCAACCTCATGTTCAGTGTCACCATGATCTGTATAAAGTACCCTCTGCATGACTGTTTCAAAGACATCTGTGGAGGCTATGATCTGCTCAGGGGAAGAAAAGTTTCCTCAGAGAAAACTATACACTCCTGCTTGAGGTCATTTTTATTAGGAAAAAGGTCTGACAAGGCTCCACTGATACTAACTCAAACTGCCATTCCAGGGTATAGTTGTCTAAAGAAGACGATGAACTTCTCTGGACAGTCAAAATTGTAAAGTGATTGCCAGAAGCCTGGTTTGCTGACATTGATCAAGGTCAGATTTATGGATGTGAAGTTAAGAACTGCATTTCATAAACATCTTTCATTTATTACAGTCATGCAAATTAGGTCCACACTCAAGAGGCATACAATGAACCAAGCCACAGGCATAAAGAATTTCTTATGATAACTTTTAACATATAGTCCAGAGCATGAGCTGTTTATCTTCCTGCAGATACTTTCTGCATCATCCCTATGAAAAAGGCAAAGTCGGATAAAACTGTACTGGAAAATAAGATTATATGTGGGCTGGCAGATTATAGTTCTCCCATGTTTTTATTTTTTCTAATCAATTTATAAGATTGATATCTAAAGTAGAAAGAATATAACACTATATTCTTTTTTTTTTGTGAGGGGGTGCCAGGGATTGAAGTCAGGGGCACTCGACCACTGAGCCACATCCTCAGCCCTATTTTGTATTTTTTTAAAATTTAGAGATAGGGTCTCACTGAGTTGCTTAGTGCCTCACTGTTGCCGAGGCTGGCTTTGAACTGGAGACCTTCCTTCCTCTGCCCCTGAGAGGCTGGGATTACAGGCATATACCCCTGCACCTGGCAACATTATATTCTTTGATGTCCAAATATTACACCTCAAAGGGTGGCTCAATAAGGCCAATCTTTTCAGATTGTTTGTTCTTTTGTACATGTCATCTATTCATTTATTCAAACATGTTTGAAGGGCCTGTCATGTATAACTAAACAGAACAAATAAAAAATCCAAGTGACATACTTAATGCTGGATCTACAAAGATAAGTAAGACATGCTGCCCCCAGTGAGTTCATAGTCTAACAGGAGAGACAGGTAAGCAAAAAAACAAATAAACATAAAAGAGCATGGGAGTACAGCAGGAAACAACATGTCAAAAATATCATGGGAATTGATGAAATTATTCAGTCTTCCTAGTGACGGGGCCACCTGTGACTTAAAGGTTAAGCAGGAGTTCATCAAGTGAAAAGAATAAGAGAAGGCAGTCCAGGAAGAGGATCATAGTGAGTAGTTAGGGGGAAAAAAAGATAGATTAGAGAGGAGAAAAGACTGAAAGCTGGAATACCATTTAGAAGATTGTTGTAGCAGTCTTGGTAAAGGATGAGAGATGGAATTAGGACGATGGCAGTTAGAATGGCACAGGGATGACACAGTCAAAAAATATTTGGGCAGGCCAATAGGCAGGATATGGAGATTGTGAGATTGACAGATTTATAGGAAAGAAGGAGTCCGGCCAGGTGGTATAGTGCACGCCTATAATCCTGGCAACTCAAGAGGCCGAGGAAGGAAGACCACAAGTTCAAGGCCAGCCTCAGCAACTTAGTGATGCCCTGTCTCAAAATAAAAAATAAAAAGGGCTGGGATGAAGCTCAGTGGTAGAATACTCCTGGGTTCAATTCCCAATATCAATAATAATAATAATGATAATAAATTAATATTTTAAAAACTGCACAGAAATAAAAGAAGTAGTCAAGTTTCATGCCTAGTTCCTAGCTAGAAGGACTGGTTGGACACTTACACAATATCCAAAAAGAAACTGATTTTAGAGGGAAAAAGTAGAGTTAAGATTTTGATGTGTTGAATTGAGGATGCCTATGAGACCTCTAGATAAAATTGTCCAGCAGGTATTTAGTTGTGCAAATCTGAAGTTCCAGGGAGAACTGTAGGCTATGACTACAGAGTTGGCAACTATCTGCATATAGACTTTTTAAAAACCTGAGTAAATAAAATCATACGGAGAGATTCTATTGTGCAGGGAGAAGAGCAAGGGGCTAAGGGTGGAACCTTGGTGAACAACAGCATTTGAAGTATAGCAAGAAAAGGAAACATGGGGTGAAGAGGAGAAATGGGAAGGTAACAGAAAAATCAGAAAAAGTGACACACAAAAGCAACACTGACTACGTGGAGAAATCCTCAAACAACTATGGAGATGGCAGAGATGCTGAATTTCATCCGAGGCTATATTCTAGCACAGTTACAGCAAAGGTGCAATATCTTAATTATCTGTGTGTCTCTCTATGCAAGTTGTAACCTGTCAATGAATATTTACTGAATGAATGAAAATATGTTAATATGAAGAACGTAGAGTATTAAGTAAAATTGAAAGGTACATGGATGTGGAAAGCACTTAAGTCATTTTCATTAAGGTACCTAGGGTACTATCTTGTTGATAATAAAATGGCAAATGAAGATAATGGTAACAATCCATTCTGGAGGAAGATTTCTCAGGTATAGGAGGATATTCATCATAGCACTTGAAACGGGCAGGTTGCATAGCTCATGCAGCTCATACTAATCACTACAACAAATATTGAGCAACTGCTACAAATATTTGCCAGACACTGTTATAGGCACTGGGGAAATCCTTGGATAACTAGAAGAGTTAGTGTCTACTCTTATAGAGTTTACATTCATTGGGGGAGTAGGGGAGAGACAATGAAGAAATAATACATGGCAGGTGGGAATAGATCCCAAGAAGAAACAAGAGGTGGAAAAGTGGGCAAAGAGGGGAGGCACTATTTTACAGTTTTACACTAAATCTAGTTAATTCTTATTTCTCAAATAAAGGCAGTTGACAAAGCCAATGTGGAAGATGAATTTAGAAGCCAAATAATTGGGGGGAATTACAATAGTACCAATAGCTTAAAATATTTTTAAGTAATTTGGAAAATAGAAATGAAATCAGTCATTAAAAATGATGAAATGGAAGCAACAGCTATTATTTCAAGTATTATTTTAAATGAGCAAATCTAGTTTTGAAACTGTCCTGAATTTGAGTGCTTTTTTCCTGCCAGCTTTGCCCCGCACCCCCAAATATTTGCCCAAAGTGGGTGGAGTGGGGTTGACAAGAGTAATTATGTCATGACACAGCTTCCACAAAGTGAACCCTGGTAGTTATGGAAGCAGAGGAAATAATTTCCCTTGGCAGGCAGTATTATTATCAGTACTGGCATCCTTTGGCTAATTGGAATTCCAAAGGACAAAGATAACCACTTAAATAAAGTAGGATTATGAATTGGAATTGATATGAATGAGATGTTCAGTCCATTTAATCGTGCCATTATCTCAGGCTTGTATCCGAGGTTAGTTAGCATTCTTTCAAACCATTTCTATACATATTAGAAAGGGCAAGTATGCTACATAGGAGTAAGGGATGAAGAAATACCCCATGAGACTATTTGCTTCTATCTGGTCTCAAAAATACTGTGGGAGGGAGGGTATGGAGGTGGGAAGGGACCCAAGAGAGGAAAATATTCCAATTTTCCACCAATTTGATTTGAAAGTTCACCAGGCAATGAGAACAAAAGTCTTATAAGAAAAGACATCTTCTTTGCCTCTAGGCTGAAATGAATTGCCATTGTTCATGAAAGCCCTGTGAGACAGAGGTTTGACTCAGCTAGCTCCCCTTTTTTCAGGATCTCCAAAGGCATGAAAGGGAATTGCAACACCTTAGATAATGAAGTAGGCAAGCCCTGCCTGAGTCTGTTATGTAAAATGTTTAAAACCTGTGCATTCTTTGCTTGTGATCACCAGCTCCATTTTCTTGTGCTCTTGGTTTAGGGCTGCTGCTGGTAACCAAAAGACCACTAGAGAGGCTTAGAAGTTGTAAACAAAGTCTTTATCCTCCCAAATAGGGAAAGGAGTGTTCTTGGGCAGGAGGTAAATATATTTACTGTTTGTGGTAATACAGTTGTAATTCTCTTCCTAAGAGAAGCAAGAACAAACAGAATATTAATAGTGACTATAAGGACAGTAAGTGAAAATTCCATTTGCCTAAAAGGCATATTGTAATTCAATTATTTTGCTTCTCTGAAATATGGAATTTAGCTAATTGAAGTGCTGATGGAGAGTCATGAGTTTTTACACAAACAAATCTCAAATTAGGAACTATAGAGTTCAGAAATATCTGTTGACTATATCTCATCAGTCATTAATCTCCCATGTAGACATTATAAAACTTAAAAATTGAGAGTCCACATATTAATTGGGGATACAAGCTCTGTATAGAGGGGAATAAGAACACATGAGGCTCAGGTTAATCACATAGAGGGATGCAAGCACTGTTCAAATGCATCTATCATCCTGTAATCTATGTTGTGGTATAGGAGAAAAAGTACTAGAATAGTCCATTTTTATCCTAACTACATATGAGAACAATACTTTAATCTTTATGTAAAATGAAGGAGTTAGTGAATGTACTATAAGCTCATTTCCACCAATTTCTAGGATTCTAGGACCTATGTGCAAATTATTTCTATAGGCGGATATAGCTATTAATCACAAATTCCTATAAATGTTGGAAAATAGTTACAGGGTTACTATTTCTGTACATTAAAAATCATTTTTAATTTGAAAGAGCTTTGTGGTGCTAAATAAAATGCTTGCAAGTACAATGAAGAGTCTATAACTTCTTAGAAATACATGAAAAATTTCCTCTTCTAGAACTATCACTAGTCATTTAAATTTGGGGATGAGGAAAGGCAAGGAATGTGCATATGAGAAAAGGGGAGTGAGGAGTAGGAGAGGGTTTATTCTAGAATATGTATTATTTTGTACAACATCTGGTAAATGTATTCCATAAATATGATCATCTTAGTTTATTTGAAATGCTATAACAAAATACCATACATGTGGTAATTTATAAACAACAGAAATGTATCCCTAATAGTTTTGAAGGCTGGAAGACTGGAATGTCCAAGATCAAGGCTCCGGGTAAGGGCCCTGTTTCATAGATGGTCGGTTCTTGCTGCATCCTCACATGGTAAAAGGGGCAAGCAAACTCCCTCAGGCCTCTTTTATAAGGGCACTGATTCTATTCATGATGGGGACACAAACATTCAGACCATAGCAACAGTGATATTTAACTATCCTTCATAAATGAACAAAATAGAGGCCATATGAAAGTAATTTGCTGATGAAACAAGTGACCATGAACATTTTTTTTTATCATCTCTAAAACTGCTAGTGGAAACAATGTTGTTCTTTGGCTTCTATTTTAAACTGTCCTTGTTGTGCCAGATAATAATAATTCTAGAACACACCATGTTTTCCTTTTTCTTTTGGCTTCTAGGAAGTTTAGGGCTAAATTCAGTGCTCAATAATAACAACTATTCTTTAATCTGGAATAAATGTCTGAAAGTTCTTCTCTAATTTATAATCCTACTTTATTGACCTTTTGTTTTCAAACTACCTGCAATCTTTCTGGAAAGTAGATGGGGGATAAATGCATTAATGCATACAGAAAAGGAAGGAAAGGAAAGAAAGAAAGCAAATCTGCCTGACAACTCACAATTCAGATGAAAAGATGAAGGGTGAGTAACTAGGCCTTCAAGAATTTAAACCAGAAACAACAGCACAGGAGCATGGCAAAATAAAGCAAAGGTAACCATGTGGTGTGTGCAATCAACGTGTATCCATTTTCTGTTCAAATAGAGCAGGAAACGATTCGTTAGAAGTAAATCAGCTTTGACTAATTATTTCCATAAAGGCACTGCTATTATTGTATGGGAAAGTTAAGGAACACAGAGAGCAATATCAAAGGTGAAATTCAGGGCCTTTAGCCATCACTGGGACTATACAGAGTAATGGGAATTTCTTTAAAAACAAACAAACAAACAAAAACATTATAAAGGGCTGGGGTGTAGCTCAGTGGTAGAACATTTGCTTGGCATGTGTGAGGCCCTGGGTTTAATCCCCAGTAACAAAGGAAAAAAGTAAGATAACATTTTTGCAAATGTAACATTTTGAAACTCTTTGAAGTTACACAATTTTAATAGTTTCCTTAAAAATAGTCTCTACATACATCAAAAAATTTTATTTCAATTGGAAAAGATGAAGAAGAAAATAAGGTCTAAGGACAATTAAGATTAAAGTAAAATGAAATATAGCTTTGGGGGGTGAATTTCTTAAATCACTTACAACAGAACACTGGGAAAAGGAGGGAGGATAAATGTATGAAAGAATAAAATCAGTTGAATAGATGTAAAAAAATAAATAGAAAAGAAGCTATTTGACAAAGATTGACAAATGGGAAATCGGGGTCATTGTTCAAAACAGTAAACCCTATTGAAAATTCAGGCATCCTTATCACTCATAGTCACAAGTATACTTCATTTCCTTAGGCATAATGAAGGCTATGCATAGACTACTATTCCTTTAAACATTTTAAAAACCATTTTAATGACATATAACCATTTCTTTTTTTTTAAATCTTGCTGTTGAGCATGTATGTGGCATAAGTGACTTATATTTGATATTTGTTATAGGAAAGTTATTCATGAACCTAATTTTTTTTTTGAAAACATGTTTTTAATGTCATCGGAGAAATGACTGACTAAAGCAACACTACAATGAATCTCTTTTAAAAAGAAGAGATCCCAGAGGGGGGAAAATCACCTTGGTTTTTTCACTTTGGCAAAATAATACTGTTATTTGTTAAGTGTGTTTAAATGAGGACACACCTGTACACAACTATGAGCAAAAATGAAGCCTGGCCTGGCTTTAGCACCTGAAATTGCTGCCATCAAAATGTAGTGTTCATAATGTTCAATTCTTTTTATAGGTATCAGGTATTATATAGCCAATTCTCAATTATCTAGGCTAATGGAGAAGAACTGTGGTGTGGCTAATTTAAAATAGCAAATAATCCAAAAATTATTTATGAAGATTTAGAAAGCCATTTTAAATCCAAAATTACCTGAGGTATGAGTCACTATTGAGGAAGATTAGAAAGTGAGCCAGCATCAGGAATCCTGATCCTGACAAACTTTCTTTATGGATTCTCAAGGCATTATTATTCCTGCTTTTAGAACTGGGGGAGCTAGATGATATGTGGTGATTATCCTCAGCCAGAGAGAAGCTTAAGAACAGGAAGGGCAGGAAGGGCCCTGGAGAACAGCAACAAAACAAGTTTCTTATACAATTTCATATTTTGTCTTTGGGGAGTTTCCTAGCTCATTTAAAGACTGAAGCTGCATTCACTTGTGTTCTCATACACAGACTCTAATACACAGAGAAGTCCATGGCCTGAGAAACTAGCCAGATTGAATGGACACTATTAGGAAAAATTAGCTGGAGAAAAAAAATACATAATATATACATACATATATATTTTATATATATATGTGTGTGTGTTTATATATATGGACTTAAAAACAATAGAGGACTGTTTTGAAAAATAATTTTGCAACATGTTTTCCAATAGGGATTAATTAATGTTAAGGCTTTCTGGGGATTCTTCCCTAACTTGATTTTTTAATATACTCCTATATTATTTCTTCATTTCTTTTACTTTTAGAGCTGTATGTAAATGAAACTAACTTTAGATATATATGAGAAATAAATATAAAAGAACTCAGGGTTTGTGTAAGTTTATCTCATAATTCCAGTTCTGCTTACTAAAAACAAGAGAGAACAGAACAGAACAAAACAAAATAAAATGGCCTACTGGGCACTTAGAATCCATGCCAGGTTCCATAGCAGCAAGCATGATTTCTCATCCATTAAAAGTTTGAGGCGAGCTTGAGAGTACTCTGGCCCCAAGACTCCTGCTCATTTGATTTACCATACAAGATCACATTCCTAGTGCCAGGGCAGCAGGATTGGCCCAACACTACAGCACCATTCATTTTCAGAGTCACCTGATTTTGCAGGTGAGTAGTTATATCTCCACAGAGTTCTACTTCTGCAGCTAACATCTTGCTTACCCTGTAAGAGACACCTATTCTGGGGTCTGATGAGCATCAGCCTTGGGAAGCTCTATATAACATGATTTTGTAGTTCTGACATCAGCCATATGTCCAACCTTGGAAAAATTACATTTTTGCCTGTAGGGTTTCCTTTAATAAAAATGGGGCTAGAGGAATGTGGAGATGATGTTTGTAAATAGATTTTTTAAAATTATAAAGTATATTCGCTTCTGAGAAACTCTAAGAATGTCTGACTAAAGCCTTAGCTGCTCAATGTTTTAAGTTTCTCAGGTGAGATCAATTGGCATAACTTTTTATTAGCAACATATTTTAATAACAATATATAAAATGCTATTGTCCACCCATTCATGTATTTTTTTAAAGGCAGGAGAAACTTTATCCAGAAAGATGTCACCTCCCATTCTGTCAATGATTATCAGAAATCATTGAATCAGTTATTTGAAAGATGCATAACTTTTACATCATTGTTGTACTTTGAGAAATTGTGAGAGACAGGGTTTGAGTTGCTTGTCTTTATTATGTCATTGATAAGAAAGGAAAAAAACCAAAATCAAGATACGTTGTTGAGGTCTTTAAGTAATGTTTTTCTTCAAACCATGAAACAAACGTTTATAAAATGACAACAGAATTATGTTTGCTGCCTGGCCACAAATGAATGGGTAAACTTACTGACTTCAAATGTTCTGTAATGATTTATTCTACTATGAACTATCACCACGAAATGTATTTGAATGGGAATTCTGGTAGAAACAGTGTTGGAACAATGCAAGAAGTAATCCAAAAGGGGCAAAAAAGGAAAAAAATGTAAGGTGATGGATAGGTTAATTAGCTTGATTTTGGAAATCATTTCACACTATACATCTACATTAAAATAGTGTGCTGTATACCTTGAATATATACAACTTTTATCCCTCAATTATACATCAATAAGACTGTAAAAAAGGATTTGGAATTGTTTCCAATCCTGCATTATTGTCAATAAATAAGTAGAAAGACAAAAAGAAAATAAGTAGTAAATTCAAGAAGAAATCACAAAAAGTTTAACTAGAAAATTATCTAAAAAGAGATGTAGGATAAACAAACTATCCTGCTTCCTCTGTGAAGACTTCTTGAAATATCACAGACTGCCATGATCTTATTCATTTCTCAGATCTTATTGCCACGTTTCTTTTTTTTTTTTTGCACTAAAAATGTGGTATGATGATGATGAACTGAAATTCTTTTGGGAAACCCAGGATATATAAGAACTTATGGAATAGCATTTTAGTATACATTTATATTTGAGTATAATTGCTTTATTTTTCTTAAGTCTTGATTCCGCAAGAAAAGGGAGCATGCTTTTTTCTTTTATAAGCTTCCCACAATATTAAGCTCATAATATTTTCTCCATAAATACCTACTGTTTGAGTACATATATGGCCTTATGGGGTTTTTTTTTGGGTTTTTTTTGGAACCGGGGATTGAACTCAGGGACACTTGGGCACTGAGCCACATCCCCAGCACTATTTTGTATTTTTTATTTAGAGACAGGGTCTCACTGAGTTGCTTAGGGCCTCGCTAAGTTGGTGAGGCTGGCTTTGAACTCGTGATTCTCCTGCCTCAGCCTCCCGAGTTGCTGGGATTACAGGCGTGCACAACCGCGCCCAGCCTTATGGGTTATTTTATATGTATGAGTGCAGTCCTTTGGAAGTAAGGGTTCACTGATATAGAACCTCTCCAAAGTGAGAAGTCTTTTCTTGATTTGATTACTAATGGGGTTAAAGGCATGCTCCCCCACAACATGTCACCTTTGCATTTGAGAAAACAGCAGAAACAGGAAGTTCAGTCTCATCTTTCCCTTATCCTTATCTGCTAAAGAAGGTCACAAAATCCTCATTTCAGAAGTGCTCTCCTTAGACCCAGAAGAACACCCTTATCTTTGAAGGCACTAGGGCACTGAGAAGAACCTGAATAAAAAAGGCCTTGCTAACTACTCCCAGTAAATCTGTACATACAGTAGTATATTTCAATTTCCTTTATTCATAGTTAAGTTAGATTATCACCTTTGTCTAATCATACTTCTCCATATCTGCTTCTTTATCAAATCTAAGAAACAGGGAAACCTGTGTGCATAAAAACACAGAATAAACTTGTATGCACTTCTCTTAGAAGTCTGTCTTTTGTTAAGGGCCCCAGCTATGAACCTAAGATGGGGAGCTATATTTTCCCCCACATCCCATAAGGAAATAGAGTCAACTGGCATGATGAAGGACTGCTTTGTACAAATATAAGTCCTGTGTTAAAATCAGATTGAACAAATGTTGCTTTTGCATCTTTACCCAGCATTCTAGCCTCTTCCAAAGGAAAGCTTGCAAATCATGAACTTTGATGGGTATGAGCTATTCACATTCAGAAAACAAAACCATGATTTCCTGTTTGTCACTTCATAATGTAATGATGTCATATATATTAAGCATAGACATGAGAAAACTAGTAGTGGCCTGGTGGTGGAGAACTGTAAGTGAAATTATAGAGATAGCATATGCAGAGGTTTGCTGGCATAAGTCTCAGGTTTACAGAACTGCTACCAATGTCAACTAGGCAGGTCTATTAAAATTTTTATTCATTCTCACTATACTAGATAAGTAATCTCATTAATCTTGACAAAGGTCAAGAAACTGGAAGTAAATCTGTACATACAGTAGTATATTTCAATTTCCTTTATTCATAGTTAAGATTCTTTGTTACTACATTTTAAACTTTCATTTTGTCAGCTATAAATCTCTGCAAGGGATGGGGAATGAGCAGTTCCTCAACAAAGCAAGGTATTCAGAATAACAGCAATAAGGAAACTATAAGGAAGTATACAGGCTAGAACTAGGAGTAAGAGCAGTTCAGATTAAAAGCCCAATGGAAATAAAGATTTAAATAAAAGGTCAGGTGACTTTTCCTTCTAGACCTCAAACTTATTTACTTCTAAGTTTGAATTTTTAGGAAATAAAAGACAGTATAGGAAATTTCTTGATAGTAAGGAGGGTTTGGGGTGAGGATAAGGTTCAAAGGGCAGTGTGCTTTGTTGGAGAAATAAGAGCATCTCTAGCCTGACTTCATGAAAAGTTGCCATACTGATTCTCAACTCTGAGTCTAATGAAAAAGATTGTCTTTTTGAATGTGAAGTAAAATGACTTCATATGAATTGAAGCTTTCCAATACTACAAACTTGGGGAACTCAGGATGAAATTCTCTGGAAGATTCATTGTTGCAACTGTCAAATACACAAAATAATCTCTTATGAATCAACCACCATTTTAGAAAGCTTTCAGAATCAAATATAATTATGATTGCCTCTGATAAGGAGGTTGGATAATCAGAACTTCATCATGAATGAAAGTTACATTAAGATGGGAAGCTGGTATCAAGTACCAGAATAAAATACCTTGACAAGTAGGTAGTGTTTTGAGTTTTTTTTTTTCTCTAAAAGGGGAATATGTATGGAGCTAAGAATATAGCTTATTGGCAAAGCACTTTCCTAGCATGTGTGAGGTACTGGGTTCAAGCCCCAGAACTGCACAAATAAATAAATAAAAATAAATGAATAAATAAATGAAGGATACCTATTATGTATAAAATAGCTGTATATAGAGAATTTAGGAACGGGGGTTGTAGCTCAGTGGTAGAGCACTTACCTAGCATGTGTGAGGCCCTGGGTTTGATCCTCAGCACCACATAAAAATAAATAAATAAACAATACCTGTATTCTGTCCATGAACAACTAGGAAAAAAAAAGAATTTAGGCTCCCTGAAGGTAGAAATTTTTTTCAGTGTTGTGCACTGGTATATGTCCCTAGCATCTAGAATATGGAGCCACTACCTTTTCTTTGCTCAGTCCAGATAGCAAATATTTTAGGTTTTGTGGGCCACATATGGTTTTTGTTACATATTCTTCTTTGTATTTTTGTTTTTACAAGCCTTTAAAATTATAGACAACCTTCTTAGTTCTTGTCTGCAGGATGGATGTGACCTACTGACTGTAGTTTACCAACCCTTCATATAGATCATTGCCCTGCACTAATAAAAGTACATTGAATATGTTTAAAAACTGAATAAATATAATCAAGAATATGTCCAATCTCAGTAATATATAAATAATGTGGAAACAGTAAAGATAGTATAGTTGATGCCCTCCAAGAACTAATAGATAAGGAAAGGTGACGAGCAGAAAAAACTGCATCTAGAACTAAAGGTAAAAAACTCAAAGAGGAAAGCTGGAGTGACCAAAGGACATGACATTTGAACTGACTCCTGAACAGGACTTACAGTGAAAAAGAGTTCAAATAACTTCTAGGTTGAAGTCAGTTCTAATGACCTGAATTAGGGAGGTAATTTTGAAACTCATTGATAAAAATATGTAGTCATTTCTATACCTCTCAGAAATTATAAACCAAGCAAGAGTTACAGCACATGCAGAGGTTATAGATTTAATTCCTTTTAGTTCCCCATTTGTAAAAAAGAAAAAGAAAAAGTCACTAGAAAGCCAGAAACATTATGCCGAAAATCAAGGAAGGTATTTTTCTTTGGAAGAAGAATATGAATTCAGTGGTCTGGTTTTGGTAACATACAAATGCCAATGTGAATACTGTGAGCTGAACAAAGTGTTATAGCCATGAGAAACCTTTCAAGGCTGATTGTTAACTGTCATCAAAGAAATGCAATCCAAAAATAAGAAAAAATTGGCAGATATACAGAGCCAGATCAACTCAACAATTCACTTAATCTCTGATAAATAGGAAGGACAGTGACAAATCAAAGACTCTCTGAATGAAACCTCACCTCAGAATTTTAACACAAAATTTTCAACATTTTTAATACATCAGCACAGGTGTAGAGTTGGCTGTAAGCTACTGTTCATTTAGATTATAACAGATGTAAGAGATTTTTTTTAAATCCC
Organism: Glaucomys volans; assembly: GCA_020662805.1. Classification (NCBI taxonomy): domain Eukaryota; kingdom Metazoa; phylum Chordata; class Mammalia; order Rodentia; family Sciuridae; genus Glaucomys; species Glaucomys volans. The sequence continues at coordinate 224,374 of JAJEJO010054049.1, forward strand.
GCAATTTGCCAAAAAGATAAATTTGAATGTTCTAGAATTGATGAGTTCAAAAAAAGGAAGAAAGAAAAGAAAGCCCTTCCTCATTTGCTGCATTATGCTTCAGTGATCACTATGGCAGAATTGACCTTTCTTTATTAAGTACTGCATATGTTCATTCTTTACACGACAGCCAAATGGATTCAAAATGCAACAAGGCTATTGACACCATAACTGCAAATTCCAAGATGCTCATTTACTCAAAGGAGGTTGTTCAGTATTTATTTTCCCTCAATCCAAGGCTAATGTGCATAATCTAGGATGTTTGTGATCCTACTCAAATAGTTCTTTGCTTCAAGCTATCTTGTCTAAGGAGGCTTCTGAGTCTTGGATTTTTTCTTCCTAATGTACATGATGATGGATGCCCTTTCTCTGGTTACTTCTCCCTGTTGAAAGTCACTGTTGTCAGCCGCATGGCCTAACATGACTGGTGTCATACCCCATAATGATGATGATTCCAAAGCAAACATGACACAGAGAGAAAGGGCAGCATCAGTCACAGAAGAAGACTGCTTGGCAATGTAGGAATCACGAACTCTTTAATTGCAAAGCATAACCGTAGAACTTTGAAAGATGTAATTGTCCACTAATGTTTGAAGTGATTAGGATGACTATTTTGTACCCCATCTTCCAGATTTCACATTAGGAAAGACAACATAAGAAAAGAATTTTCTTGCATTTGACTAGTTGAACTGTAATTCTGACCTGTTTATTATAGCCACGTAGCCTTTATTGACCTATGTTTATTACAGCCATGTGACACATTTTATACCATGGCAATGTGTCTATTAGTGATTCACCCTTAGATACCCACTTAAAAATCCTGTTTCAGTTGTGAGAAAGAATGTAGTGGTCTAAAGTTCGCCCTCTGGGAACACTCATCCCTGAGAAACCTCAAATTAGTGTGGCTTTTTCTATTACTACACCCTTCTGGGTTTAAACAGAAATGAATTGAATTTAGATTTCTCCTTTCGATTCTACCTGGCATTGCTTCTGACATAGAAACTGACCAAGTAATAGTCAATTAGGTTGACTGCTGTCATTGGCATGTGAAAGAAACATTAAGTACAGGATCTGCCTCACAAAGGCAGCTCCAGTGAGCAATGACTTATTTATCACAGACATTTATGTGGATGCTAGAAAACAGATTTAGGATGCTTGCCTGGCGGATGGCTTACATGAAAAGGGAACTGAGAGCCAATGACCTTATAATCTTCTTTTGCTATTATATAAGATAGACATGTAAGGAAGTAGAAGGTAATGTAATCTATTTACATAATATATATTTTTAAAAGCATCATTGGCTTGAGATTGTCCACAATTGGGCAGGGCAGCCTAAAATCATGACAGCTGATGTAATCCCCATTTCATTAGAAAAAGATCAAGAAGCCAGGTGCAGTGGTACACACCTGTAATCCCAGAGACTTGAGAGGCTGATGCAGAAGGATCACAAGTTTGAGACCAGCCTCAGCAATTTAGTGAAGCTCTAAGCAACCCGATCTCAAAATAAAAAATAAAAAGGGCTGGGGATGTGGCTCCCTGATTAAGCACTCTTAGGTTAGATCCCCAGTTGCCCCAACCACCCCCCCCAAAAACAAGAAAATTCAGAAATCCCAAAAGACCTTAAAAAGGGAATATCCTAAGCCAGGTGGCATGGCATAAATTTGTGGTCTCAGCTACTCAGGAGGCTGAAGTGGAACATCACTTGAGCCCAGGAGTTCAAGCGGAGCCTGGGAAACAGAGTGAAATTCCATCTCAACAACAACAAACCTGAACCAAAAACCAAACAAACAAAAAACAAAGGAAGTAGCTGGGAAGACAAGTAGGGCAATAATACAGGATATTTCTCATTATGATAAAATTTCTATTTGTGTAGCCTAGCTAAAAATTGAAGGGTTGTGATTCATTCATAGATAATTACCAGAAATATCATCATAAATATATTCCTCATTTTCTAGGAACTTAAATATAAAATATAGTTAACAATGAAACTAGGCTGAATATATTTTTTTGCTGTTCAAAAGGTATTTGGGGGCATTACATTATCTTCGGGTCATCATTAGGACAGCCAGGTATTACTGTGCTGCAGCTATATACAAATGCTGCATACCAGAGAGCTCTTCCATTTAATATGAGGCTCACATAGTTGACTCTATTTTACAAAAGAAAAATTTTAAAACATATCGAAGGCATAAAATTAGACCTATGGCATTTTAGCCTATTTTTCCATGAAATTAATTGCTATTGGTTAATTATTTCAACTTTCCTTTCCTTGTTATTCTCTCATTCTTGCTGTTGGGTTTCACTTAATGTTTTTCTTTGGTCTGTATTTGCTCCTTACCTCCTATTAACCATTTTTTTCCCCAACCTGCCTTCGATTTCTTTATTGATCCCATGAGCATTTTATCCAGGATTTTTTTTAACCTCATTTAAGAGATTTAATTTTCCATGAACTTTTTGTGACATCACTTTTATCATATAAGTAAAGGACAGAGGGAATGGAAAGAGGGCTTAGCAGAAAAGATGTTGCTAGGTACAACTCCTAAGAAGCAAGAGACTTGCATTTTTCTAGACCCCATTGTTATTAGTTTGCTGTTTGATTTAGAGTAAATCACTTTACCCTCTCTGGGCCTGATCTTTTCTTCTGGAAAACGAGTGATTTAGAATAGATGATCTCTAAGACTCTTTCTGGCTCTACCATTCCTCAACTATAATTTTGTCAGCAATTACACAGAGTAACAGTTATGAAGGGCAATTCAAATCCATGTACATTTTGCCTGTAGACCTCAGGCTATTATTAGTAGATCTATTCAGTCCATAATATGTCAACTTGTGATTTCTCCATTCTTGGCCCTTTGGAGTTTTTCTATTGATGGTATAATTTCTTGAGGAAAGGGCCATTTTTTGTTTATATTAGTACCTCCAACACTTAGTACATTGCCTGGAACTTAGTGGCAAGGAATAAATTCTCCTTCTACTTTGTGTTTCCATATTTTACCATTTTCTATCCGTAAACATTATATTATAGAGATTTATTATATTTATAACAAACTATTCAGTCAGTGTCTAAGTTTTCTGCTACTTAGTTACCAATAAAATCCAATTCTTTGGAATGTAAGATTTTTCTGTAAAATGACAGGGCTAATGGAAACACTACTTTGGGAAGAGACTTTACTGATTCATAAGGGAATCAATGTTTGCCACCTAAATAATTCACTCAAACTTATTGCTAGAACTGTGTACTGGTACACTGCTTACGTTACTAGAATTTCAGTTCCTACTTGAAATGACAACATTTGGATTCAAAGGCTCACAAAACCATGACTTTTAGAAACACATATGAAAAGGCACCTACAAAAATAATAAAAAGTTGTAATAACATGTTATTCTTGCTCAATTTCCAGAATTAAGTCTAAAGTGGTATAATAAAACTTACTATCATGACTTACACTTGCCATTAACAACAGGATTTCAGTGAGGGAGCTCTATTAAAAGAAGTTATCAGATTCATACATTGATCTTGCAAAAGAGGAAAAGAAAATCTGTAGACATGTTATAGATGTCAAATTAAAATACTTGTATTTGTCTGGCCCACTTTATTTAAAAAGTGTGCTTTCTTTGCATCTAGAATTTTACATTTCTAACATATAATGATGATTAATTGTAAAGGACACATGTAAGACTATAATGCAGCTAAATGATGCATTTGTAATTCATGTGAAACAACATAATTAGTTCTCCAAGGGTTCATCAATATATTATTCTACTAAACAGAATACTTGAAAGTCCCACTTGAGTTTTAAATGCAATATGAAGCCTTTATTTTAAGCATGGCTTCCTCTGTGTAATATTCTCATAATAATTTTCTAGCAACAAGAAATATTAGGTTGATTATTTTTATTCTAGCTGTTAGACCCTCATGCTGCGAAGAAAGCAACTTCATGAATTCATTTATTTCAATACAAAACTGACATATTTGGGGAGCTATATTTAAAATAAGAAAAAAAGGAAAGATCTAAGTTCAGAAATTTTATGAGGTGAAAAGTTGAAGTAAAATAAGTTTTTAAAAGTCACATATCAAAAGGCAGAAAATATTGCTAACATCACCCCTCAAAAAAAGTTGTTTCACACAATATGTAAGTGAAAGTCACTCTGAAGAACAGAATTTGATTCATGGAAATAAATTATGATCTTCTAATCTATAGCAACATTTTAGTATATACTAAGAAGAAAACAAAAGGCCATATTCTTTACTTTGATATATAACACTATGTAGTAGACAAATTCCCTAACATATTTGTTCTTTAAAAATAATGTCAATATATGTATGCTACACTTAGGTATGAGTTAATGGAAACCATACGGCTAATTTATCTCACAAAAGTTCTGTTTTTCTTGCCATTATTGTCTGCTAATTGTTTCAATGAATTCTACAACTTGGCAACTATAAGGTGCTTTGGTAAAGAGGTTGAATGAGGTCATTTAATGCGTTTTCCTTCTAGACTCCCAGGTAACCTGATTTTCAGCTACAGTTGTCAGTTTATTAAGAAAATCAATGACCCCAAAGAAAAGTATATATCTTTGTACAGTGGCCTGTCAATGTGACTAGCTCTATAAAAGGAGAACCCAAATTAGCAAGCATAGAGCCACTGGGCAGCAGTCACATAAATGGGCCAAAAGGACTAAGGAGTCTTTTGTTCCTGATGTTGGATTTGGGGGGGGAGCAGAGTGGGGGAGTGTCTGTCAGACAACAGACTGCAGGATCTCCTTCATGTTAGCCATTTCCTTTATTATGGGGTGGAAAATAGAAGGTTGGAGTAATGAGCAAAGAAAAAGAAGAAATGGAAATGTGAATTCATGAAGATAAGACAAAGTTGCTATTTCAAAGCGATCTGGCAAGCAACAGAGGAGGATTTAAGAACATGGGTTCCAGTAGCCCTGGAACACACTTGCTAAGGACTAAGGCTTATATATATCACCAAAGGACCATTATAGATCATTTGAGTCAGCTTGGAAACTGTTGAATACTCTATCACTATTCTGCCAAAAAATATACCTTTGGCCATTGTGAAATCAGAAAATATTTAGAGACATTGTTACCAAGTGTAGAAGATAACTCACATGTGATATTTCCATTTTGACAAGGGTCATTTAACTGCAATAATAGATAGAAAAGTGCCATGCAAAAGAGGAGAGAGCTTTTTATTATTAAAACTAAACTCCTGCTGGGTGGGGTGGCACATGCCTACATTCCCAGCAGTTTGGGAGACAGAGGAAGGAGGATCATAAGTTCAAGGCCAGCCTCAGCAAGTTGGTGAGACCCTAAGCAATTTAACGAGACCCTGTGTCAAAAAAAAAGAAAGAAAGAAAGAAAGAAAGAAAAGAAAAGAAAAGAAAAGAGAAAAGAAAAGAGAAAAGAAAAGAAAAGAGAAAAGAAAAGAAAAGAATGAATGAACTGGGGGTGTAGCTCAGTGGTAAAGTACCCCTGGGTTCAATCCTCAGTACCCCAAACTAACAAACAAAAATAAAACTAAGCTCCTTCTTAGGATATATAATGTTTATAATAATCAATCTTTCATGTGTGAGATAAGAACAATGATGGAGGCTTGAATTCCTTTCCCTAGAGCATAACTGTTAAGTCTAATTAGTCTCAGAAACTGAACTGGTCCTCTTACGAAATTCTCCTTATGAAGTGTCTAGGGTAATGACACATATAACTAGGCACTTTGCTATCTTCCTGAGCCAAACTTGTTCTTGTTCATAGTTTCAAAGGAGTCCCCTTGAGGCTGAGATGAGATAGACCTAGTAGTCTTGAATGATATATGAAAAGATTAGATATCATAGGCATTGGGGCGGGTATCAGAAGGTGAAAGGGCCCAAGACACCAATCTGAAAATCATATTAGCTCTGTTGGGCTATAATAGCCATGGAATCTAGGAGCAATAAGGACCCAGAGATCCACCAAGAGATCTGCATACACTACACAGAGAGTTCCCAGAGACCTGTATTCTACCTCGCATTTCTCCCAACTTTTTTACCCCAGTTGTAGCAAAAGCAGATAAAATAAATGTTCATTGGAAACATACTGAAATGTGGTCCTAACAAACAGCTATTTAGCATCTCATATCTATAAACCTGGATAAACTGTTCCCTGAATTCTGTGGAGATGATCTAGGGTGGTCGTCTTAGACAACTACTCATCCTGTACTAATAGTTGGTGGGAGAGCAAAGGGAATTTGGTAAGGTCCTTTTGCCTTGCTAATCATATTGATCTGGGACTCTACCAACACTGAAGACACAGTGATTCATAATTATGATTAAAGCTATGTTATCCTTTCAATAAGAAGAGAAAGTTAATGTCTAGAGATTTTTCATTAATGTATCACAACTGTGACTTCAGCTCTCCTTGGCCATGCTACTTTATGTGCCTTCAAGACAAAACACAGCATTGGTTTTTAAAATGACCCTAAACTCAGAGATGTAGTTAATGTACAAATAATAAACAAGGAGGTAAAGATTTAGAAGATAAAAGACACAGCTGAAGTGATCTCAGATTAGAAGTAAGAGCCTATAAGCAGTACTTAAGTTATAAGCAGAACTTCCTGATATGCCCGTGTCATTTAAATCAATACCGAGGCAGGGCCGTGGAGCTGCAACTCCTGGTGAGATCTGGCCGGGAGCTGAGGAGGTTGTTGGCTCCAGCGGGGAGTTTGGGCACTTCGGTGCCATTCTGCAGCTTCCCTTTCAGAGAAAGACCATCTTCGACTGCGTGAGTCCTCGGAGCTGAGCTCAGGTCTTCCGGCGGGGCCGCAGCACTGCGACTCCTGGTTGACCCTGCCCAGAAGCATTGATCATTCCCAACCTGGAGGTAGTGGGACAGCAGCTATCTTGGGTCACCGCTTAATCAAGCACCTCTCAAACATCGGGTGAGTTACTGGAAATCTGCAGGGACACATTAAGTCTTTACAGGGAAATTGCAATCCCTCTAATTTGCACTACTAGAGGGGAGGATACACGAGCAACATGAGAAAACACGGGAAGAAAGTGTCCCAAACAAACCTAGATGATACATCAAGAGAACTCAAAGACAGCATGGTAGAAGGAATGACAGAAGCTATGAATAATCAGCTAAAAGAGCAATTGCAGGAAGCAAAAAGTCATTTCAATAAAGAGATAGAAGTTCTGAGAAAAAAACAAACAGAAATCCTTGAAGGAAACAAGGAAATGAAGGAAACAATAAACCAAGTGAAAAACTCAATAGAAAGCATAATTAACAGAATAGATCACTTGGAAGACAGAACCTCAGACAATGAAGACAAAATATTTAATCTTGAAAACAAAGTGGAACAAACAGAGAAAATGGTTAGGAATCATGAACAAATCTCCAAGAAATATGGGACATCATGAAAAGAACAAACTTAAGAGTTATTGGGATTGAGCACAGAGATACAAACCAAGGGTATGAATAATCTGTTCAATGAAATAATATCAGAAAATTTCCCAAATATGATGAATGAGATGCAAAATCAATTACAAGAGGCTAACAGGACACCAAATGCACAGAATTACAACATATCCACACCAAGGCACATTATAATGAAAATACCTAACATACAAAACAAAGACAGAATTTTAAAGGCTGCGAGAGAAAAGCATCAGATTACCTACAGGGGGCAACCAAAACGGATATCAGCAGATTTCTCAGCCCAGACCCTAAAAGCAAGAAGGGCCTGGAACAACATATTTCAAGCTCTGAAAGAAAATGGATGCCAACCAAGAATCTTATACCCAGCAAAACTTACCTTCAGATTTGATGACGAAATAAAATCCTTCCATGATAAACAAAAGCTTAAAGAATTCACAAAGAGGAAGCCTGCCCTACAGAACATTCTCAACAAAATATTTGAAGAGGAAGAAACGAAAAACAACAATCTCAGTCAACATGGGGAGGAATTACCCTAATGAAAGAGTCAATCAAAGGAGAAACAAAGTTAAGCTAAAAAACCCTAAGAAAGCTAAAATGGCAGGAAATACACGTCATATCTCAATAATAACCCTGAATGTAAATGGCCTAAACTCATCAATCAAAAGACATAGACTGGCACATTGGATTAAAAAGAAAGACCCAACAATATGCTGCCTTCAAGAGAATCATCTCATAGAAAAACATGCCCACAGACTAAAGGTGAAAGGTTAAGAAAAAAAAAACCATGCACATGGACTGAGTAAAAAAGCAGGGGTTTCCATCCTCATTTCAGATAAAGCAGACTTCATGCCAAAGTTAGTCAGAAGGGATAAAGAAGGACATTTCCTACTACTTAAAGGAAGCATAAATCAGCAAGACATAAAAATCATAAATATTTATGCACCAAACAATGGTGCATCCACGTACGTCAATCAGATCCTTCTCAATTTCAGGAATCAAATAGATCAAAACACAATAATACTGGGAGACTTTAACACTACTCTCTCACCGTTGGACAGATCTTCCAAGCAAAAATTGAACAAAGAAACCTTAGGACTCAATGACACAATCGCTAATTTGGACTTAACAGACATATATAGAATATTCCAACCATCAAAAAGCAAATACACTTTCTTCTCAGCAGCTCATGGGTCCTTCTCTAAAATAGACCATATGTTATGCCACAAAGCTTCTCTTAGCAAATACAAAAACATAGAGATAATACCTTGTATACTATCAGATCATAATGGAATGAAATTAGATATCAATGATAAAGTTAAAAACAGAAACTTCTCCAAGACCTGGAGATTAAATAATATGCTACTGAATGATACATGGATAACAGAAGACATTACGGGGGAAATTATAAGATTCTTAGAGGTCAACGAGAACAAAGATACAACATATCAAAATCACTGGGATACCTTGAAAGCAGTGCTAAGAGGAAAATTCATTGCTTGGAGTGCATTTAATAAAAGAATGAAAAGTCAACAAATCAATGACCTCACATTACAGCTCAAAGCCCTAGAAAAAGAGGAACAGATCATCACCAAAAGTAGTAGAAGACAGGAAATAATCAAAATCAGAGCTGAAATCAAAGAAATTGAAAAAAAGAAACAATTCAAAAAATTGACAAAACAAAAAGTTGGTTCTTTGAAAAAATAAACAAAATTGATAAACCCTAAGCCACACTAATGAAGAGAAGGAGAGAGAAACTCCAAATGACTAAAATTCGTGATGGAAACGGAAGTATTACAACAGACACAATTGAAATACAAAACATAATTAGAAGTTACTTTGAAAATTTATACTCCAACAGAATAGAAAACCTCGAAGACATTAACAGGTTCCTAGAGACATATGAGCCACCCAAACTGAATATGGAGGACATACACAACTTAAATAGATCAATTTCAAGCAATGAAATAGAAGAAGTCATCAAAAGCCTACCAACAAAGAAAAGTCCAGGACCGGATGGATTCACAGCCGAGTTCTACAATACCTTCAAAGAAGAGCTCATTCCAATACTCCTCAAAGGATTTCATGAAATAGAGGAGGAGGGAACCTTCCCAACTCATTCTATGAAGCTAATATCACCCTGATACCAAAACCAGAGAAGGACACATCGAGGAAAGAAAATTTCAGACCAATATCCCTAATGAACATAGATACAAAAATTCTTAACAAAATTTTAGCAAATCACATACAAAAGCATATTAAAAAAATAGTGCACCATGATGAAGTGGGTTTCATCCTGGGGATGCAAGGTTGGTTCAACATCCGGAAATCTAAAAATGTAATTCATCTCATCAACAGACTTAAAGTCAAGAACCACATGATTATTTCAATAGATGCAGAGAAAACATTTGATAAAATACAGCACCCCTAAATGCTCAAAACACTAGAAAAAATAGGGATAGTGGGGACACTCCTTAACATTGTAAAGTCTATCTATGCTAAGCCCACAGCTAACATCATTTTAAATGGAGAAAAACTGAAAGCATTCCCCCTAAGAAGTGGAACAAGGCAGGGATGCCCTCTTTCGCCACTAATATTCAACATTGTCCTTGAAACACTAGCCAGAGCAATTAGACAGACCAAAGAATTTAGAGGAATACGAATAGGAAAAGAAGAGATCAAACTATCCCTATTTGCTGATGACATGATTCTCTATTTAGAAGACCCTAAGAATTCCACCAGAAAACTTCTGGAACTCATAAATGAATTCAGTAAAGTAGCAGGATATAAAATTAATGCTCATAAATCTAATGTATTTTTATTCGTAAGTGATGCATCCTCAGAGAGAGAAATCAGGAAAACTACCCTATTCACAATAACCTCAAAAAAAAAAAAACACTTGGGAATCAATCTAACAAAAGAAGTGAAAGACCTCTACAATGAGAAGTATAGAACACTAAAGAAAGAAGTTAAAGAGAATCTGAGAAGATGGAAAGATCTCCCATGTTCTTGGATAGGAAGAATTAATATCGTCAAAATGGCCATACTTCGAAAAGCGCTATACAAATTCAATGCAAATCCAATTAAAATCCCAATGACGGACCTCATAGAAATAGAGCAAGCAATCATGCAATTCATTTGGAGGAATAAGAGACCCAGAATTGCTAAAGCAATCCTTAGCAAGAAGAGCGAAGCAGGGGGTATCACAATATGAGACCTTCAACTATACTACAGAACAATAGTAAAAAAAAACAGCATGGTATTGGCACCAAAATAGACAGGTAGATCAGTGGTACAGAATAGAGGACACAGGGAAAACCCACATAAATACAGGTATCTCATACTTGACAAAGGAGGCAAAAACATACAATGGAGAAAAGACAGCCTCTTTAACAAATGGTGCTGGGAAAATTGGAAATCCATATGCAGCAAAATGAAACTAAACCCATCTCTCACCCTGTACCAATCTCAACTCAAAATGGATCAAGGACCTAGAAATTAGACCAGAGACCTTGCACCTAATAGAATAGAAAATAGGTCCAAATCTTCATCACGTTGGCCTAGGACCAGATTTCCTTAACATGACTCCCAAAGCGCAAGAAATAAAAGCACGAATCAATGATTGGGATAGAGTTAAACTAAAAAGCTTTTTCTCAGCAAAGGAAACAATCAGCAATGTGAAGAGAGAGCCTTCAGAGTGGGAGAAAATATTTGCCACACACACTTCAGATAGAGCACTAATCTCCAGAATCTACAAAGTGCTCAAAAATCTTTACACCAAGAATACTAATAACCCAATCAATAAATGGGCTAAGGAAATGAACAGACACTTTACAGAGGAAGATCTACAATCAATAGATTTATGAAAAAATGTTCAACACCCCTTGTTATAAGAGAAATGCAAATCAAAACCACCTTAAGATTTTATCTTACCCCAACTAGAATGTCTTTTATTAAGAATACAGGCAACAACAGGTGTTGGCGAGGATGTGGGGAAAAGGGTCCACTCATACATTGCTGGTGGGAGTGCAAGTTGGTTCAGCCACTCTGGAAAGTCGTGTGGAGGTTCCTTAGAAAAGTTGGAATGGATCCACCATTTGACCCAGTTATCCCACTCCTTGGCCTATACCCAAAGGACTTAAAATCAGTTTACTATAGTGATGCAGCCACATCAATTTTCATAGCTGCTCAATTTACAATAGCTAGATTGTGGAACCAACCTAGATGTCCTTCAGTGGATGAATGGATAAAGAAACTGTAGTACATATACACAATGGAATATTACTCAGCCATAAAGAAGAATAAAATTATGGCATTGTAGGTAAATGGATGATGTTGGAGACTATTATGCTAAGTGAGATTAGCCATTCCCAAGAATCCAAAGGCTGAATGGTCTTTCTGATAAGTGAATGATGATGTATAATGTGGGGTAGAATGATGGCAAGAATGGAGAAAGGATAGAGAACATAGAGGGAAGGGAGGGGTGGGGTTGAGGTTGGGGGGTAAGAATAGTAACAGTATGTGTGATAGACATCATTGCCCTGTGTATATGTATGAATGCACAGATGGAGTGACTCTACTTTGTGTACAACCAGAAAAACAATTGCTGTAGTCCATTTGTGTTCAATGAATCAAAAAATTAAATAAAAAAAGGGTATAACACCCCAAAAAGAAAAAAGAAAAAAAATCAATATGGGAATAATTCACCATTCCTCCCAGACTTACCTTTTGATTTCTGTCCGATCCCTGACCCAAACTACACTGTAGCCCAGTGACTGGTCTATTCTCCACTTGTAGACAGATATCTGGATGTGTATTCTCTTGACACTACCCTCTGCCTCCCAGTTTAATAACCGAAACACTAACCTATAGGGTTTTCACCACCCTACGAGCCAATCCTCTGGGACCTTCTCACTTTACCCATTTTGATCCTCAGACAATTTCAGATACATGATAGATATCATGTCTCATCTTTAAAAAATTCATTTTTTCACATTTTAACTTATCTGAGATGTATCCAATAATCATTGGTATACTATGATTTAATTAGCAGCATTTTTTGTTAGTGGTACATAAACTAATGTATATGTTACGATTGATATCATCTTAGATTCAATAACATGATAAAAATAAGCATCTAGTACTTCAAGTGTCCTCATGTAATAACTGCTCAATGTACAGAATGTTCTTTATACATAACACCCATCAGTTGTTCTGTTCCCTTTGGAGATACCTTAGAGTCTCCTTCTAAAGAAGGACCTTACATGTAGGTCATAATGTTTGGTATCATATGACTCCAATCACAATAGATTAAATAATGGTTAAGTACCAAAGAAAACTATTGGCAGACTGCTATGAGAGCTCTTTATGGTAGGAACCCTCTGCTCTGAAACCAAACAAATCTTCCTTGAGGGAATTTAATGAGACACATGCAGAAAGGGATATAAATGTTAGGAAGCAACAGAAGCTGAGAGAGAGGATGCTAAAAGCCATATGAGAGTAGAAGCCATGGATAAGCAGACACCTTGATGTAAAAAGAAGAACAGAGAGTTCATTCATTGTTAAGAGAGTATAAAGAAGAATTAAACATACAGAAAAATAAAAATGGAGTAGCTGAGTGACCATAATGACCAAGCATGAAAGTACAGAGATTAATAAGGCATAACTGGAGTCAAGTACAACTGACACCTGCTTCTAATGGCTCATTACCAGCAGGGTGTTCATTGTGTAACTGGAGTTGCTGTCAGACTGCCAGATCCACCATTGTAATTGAAACATTATAGTTTTGAAGAGGAATGGCTGGGAAACTACTATGATATTTCTTTCCCGTGGTTCCTTAACCCTATTAGAAAACCCCAACATGCCTCTGTTTCTTGCAAACAGAGTAAGTCCTTTATACAATATTAAACAACCAACATGAAAGAAAAAATAAGGTACAAAGAGAATATGGGAAGAGCCACAAAGTGGCTAGCCCAAGGAATGGAGGTTAATGTGGATGATCTCAAAAGCTTGAGAGAGAAACAGAAGGGTGGGGCAGGAGGTGCACATAGGTCAGGGATGGAGTAATAACTCCATTCAATTTCTCCTTTTTATTTTCAGGACAGTTATTATCATATACCATAGTTTCTTCTCAGGAATAATATGTAATGAGACCCTGGCCAAATCCTAAAATTTGGCTCAAATTCTGATCCCTATCAAGAACACTCAGAAAAGTCATGCTCAGCTTAATTCCCATCCTCAAACTACCTTTGGACTAATTGAACTCACCCTTCCTTCTGGTCAACAAATCCCACAATATCACCATTCATTTGAATGAATTCAGTTAAACCACCATTTATTAGGGTATTGTTTTCCTGTCCAACATACCTTAAATGGACCCAAGCTCTTCAAACTGATCATGGAAATAAGTACAATTCAAAGCTGCGTTCTTCTCTTCAATTGAAATATGGAAAGGTATAAGTTTTTAAATTTCATTTATGGAATGTAAGATTATGAAAATTATTTTCTAAGAGAACACTATTGATCCAGTGCTTCTTTAATTCAGAGTGACAAGGAATAACTTACTCACTGAAGTTACCAACTTACCAATTGGTGTTAGGGTTTTAGAAGATAAATATTTCCATTTATTGTACTATATCATATGATGACGGAAACTAAAACATGGTCATCCTTTCCTTTTTTTCTTTAACATTTGAATGAGTTTAAGACTGAAAATGGCACTAATTCAAATTGAATTTGTTACTTTCAATCCTTTAGAAGGCTTTTAATTGGTGCAGTATAATTTTACATAAAAGTAGGACTCCGTTACATATTTGAACATGAGCACAACATAATTTGGTCAATTTTACAAATGTATGATTCTTTTATCTTCTTTACTATCTATATTGTAGCAGTAACCTTCTGGGATAGTTTCTGCCTTTTAAGTTCAATGCTTTTCCTGCACTTGTTTGGTTTTGAAAAGACCAGAGCTTGTTTCATTAAAGTATCTTTGTTGCTGTTTCTATGGTTTGACAATATGGAGTAAGCTGTAATTCACTTACATTTTGGCTACCTAAAAAGCAATGAATTCCTAACTTATCAGATTGACACTCTCCAGGACCAGTCATCACTACGGATATTACTATGTAAGGGAAGGGATAAAATGAAACAAAATAGTAATCTTGGCTTAGATAAGTGTTTGTTATAAGGACAAGAAAGAGTTCAAGCTGTATATTTAATATGTGACAGCACTACTTTTTTGTTTGGTTTAGTTTTTGGTTTGTTTCTTTTCGGTTTTTTTTTTTTTTTTTTTTTTGGTGCTGTTAAATCCAGGACCTTTCATATGCTAAGCACCTGCTCTACAACTAACATTGCTGCTTTGAAAACACATTTTCAAGATTTTTATCACCCCTCTATTTCTTTACCCTCTCATCACTGTGAATACATTTCAAATTTCAAAATCTTATTTTCTACCACATTGATTAATAAAACTTAGTAGTCTGAAATTCCTATCATCCTATAGACCTATAAGGAATAATTGATTTTATTTTAGGTCTCAAACTGCCTGCAGGGAATCCTGTCAGCTACCAAGGTACCACTTAAACATTTTTTTTTCTTATTCAAACAAAGATGGGTAGAAGGGGAATTCCAGATGGCCTTTTGTAATTTAGTCACTCAGAGAAATGCATAGATAACCTATATTAAATTATATTGTTAGATGGGCGCGGTGGCGCAAGCCTGTAATCCCAGCTCTTGGGAGGCTGAGTCAGGAGGATCGTGAGTTCAAAGCCAGCCTCAGCAACTTAGCGAGGCCCTAAGCAACTCAGTGAGACCCTGTCTCTAAATAAAATACAAAATAGGGCTGGGGATGTGGCTCAGTGGTGGAGTGCCCCTGAGTTCTCAATCCCCAGTACCAAAAAAAAATAAAATAAAATAAAATTATATTGTTTACCTAAGTAAAACAAACTTTCCACTTAAATAATAGCATGCTGATGTCAACAAAATGATGAAATATTGAAGTTCCAACACCTTTTATCTCACAGAAACACCACTTTAACAATATTCAGATAAAAATGCTTTTCTGAGAGGACCAGAAATTAGTTAGGAGTTTGCAGTGCTCCAGGTTATCACAAACCAAGAACTGCACTGAAATAGAAAAGAAGAAAAATCTTACTTTATTTGTGTCAGCCCCTCCCTGAATCTAGCACAGTTCAACACTGAAAAAAAATCACCTTGGCCCTCAATTTCTTTTTCAGGGGTAAGAGAGAATAGAGCATGCTTCCAGTGTACCCTTGGTGCACTGTATGAACAACTTGTTTCTGTCTTGCCTCACAGAGAACACTGACAGTACAAACACAGCTCAAATGTCTGGGAGCCCTTAAAAAAAGAAAGGAAAGGAGGAAGGCCTGGCTCTACATGACTGAAGAAAAGCACAGAATCTAGGCTTATTCCACAGGACAGAGGGAGAGAAATGGAACATACCAACTAGCTTTTCAGTGTACTACCTGAGGGGCTAGTTCTGTCTCACTTCACATGTAGCACTGACAGAACTGGTTGGCATAGTTTGGTGGGACCAGATAAAAATAAAGGAAAATGGGCTAGTGACTTGCTGTTCCCAGCGTGACTATCAAATTGGGACAAGACAGAGAACTCAAGGCTTCTCCACAGGAAATGAGAGGAGTAGAGAATGTCTCTATCTTCTTAGCCCATAGTAGAGTAGTCAGGGTCCAGGGAGGAAGAGAATATAGGGTTCTGTAAAAAAAAAAAAAAGATACCAGCACATTCCTCTAATTAGGAAACTGTACAGATCCAAAGAAGACATTTTCATAGAAAAAGTCTGAGAGGCTCCCAGAATCTATAGACCTGTTGATTAGTTAACTCTTCCTCTATGAGTTTGTCCATAAAGATGAAAGAAGTGGCTGCTTCCTGAAATTTGAACATACCAATGCAAAGCTACAAGGAAAATGAAAACTCAGAGAAACATGACATAATCAAAGAAATAAAATAAATCTCTAGTAATCAACTCTAAAGAAAAAAGTGATCTAGTGCTGGGATTGTGACTTAGTGGTAGAGTGCTTGCCTAGCATGTGTGCGGCACTGTGTTTGATTCTCAGCACCACATACAAATAAATAAGGTTCATCAACAACTAATAAAAATATTTTTTAGAAAAGAAAGAAAAAGTAATCTATAAATTGTCTGGCAGAGAATTAAAAATGATCATCTTAAGGAAGTTCAGTAAGTTATACAAGGACCTATATAGACGAATAACACTAGGAAAATGATTCTGGAACAAAATGAGAGCATCAATAAAGAAATACAAACTGTACAAAAAGGTCCAAATATTAATTATAGAGGTGAAGAATATAATGAGTGAACTAAAAAATTCACTAGAAGGATTAAAGAGCAGAGTTGATCAAGTAGAAGAAAGAACCAATTAGCCTGAAGACAAGTTATTTAAATATGTCAGAAGGAAAGAAAAGAATGAAAAACTGAGGAAATCCTGAGGAACTTACTGAACATCATCAAGAATACAAAAATATGCATTATGGAAATTTCAAAGGAAGAAAGAGAAAGGGATAAAAAGCTTTTTAAGGAATTAATGGAGAAAACTCCCCCAAACCTATGGAGGTAACTGGATATCCAGATTCATGAAGACTAAAGGAATCCAAATAAGAGAAACACAAAGAAGTCTACACCAAAACACATTATAATCAACTTGTCTAAAGACAGATAATTTTTAATTCAGCAAGAGAAAAGTGACTCAGTGTGTGCAAGGGAGCACTCATAAGATTATCAGCAGATTTATTAGCCATACCCTTGTAGACCAGAAGGCATCGGGATGTTAATATTCAAAATTCTGAAAGGAAAAAAATATGCCAACTGAGATTATTATACCTGGCAAAGACTGAAGGAGAGATAAAGACTTTCCCAGGCAAAAAGAAAAAAAAAAAAGGGAGTTCTTCAAATTGAAATAAATGGATGGTAAATAGCAACACAAAAACATATGAAAGTATAAAACTCACTGGTAAAGGTAAGTACACAAAGAAATATAAATACTACAATATTATATAATGGTGATTTGAAAAGTACTTTTAATTCTACTACAAAAATTAAAAAGACAAACTTACTAAAAATAATTATAACTACATAAATGTTTTTGAATACATAATATAAAAAGATGTAAATTTTAATACCAGTAATATAAAGTGTGGGGAGGAAGAAGTGAAAGTGTCAAATTTCTATATGTGATTAAAGTTATCACCTTCACATAGACAGCTAGGTGAGTGCTTTATCATTGAGCTACATCCTCAGCCCTAAAAATATCATATATTTTGACAAAGTAGAATTTATCCCTGGGATTTAAACATGGTACAACATATATAAATAAATTAATGTGACATACCACATTAATATAATGATGGATAAAGATCACATGATCATCTCAATAGCTACAAAAAAACACTTGACAAAATTTAACAATCTTTCATGATTAAAAAAATAACTCTCAATAAAATAGGAACAAAAGGAATTTACCTCAACAATAAAGACTTCATAGGAAAAGTCCACAGTTAATATGATTCTCAAACCTAAAGCTTTTCTTCTTGTGTCAGAAAAAGTTGAAAATCCCAGTCTTATCACTTACATTCAATATAGTATCAGATGCAATTAATGGAAGCAATTAAACTAATAAAAAAAGAAAGCCATTCAAATTCAAAAGAAAATAAAAAATTTATCTGTTTGTAGACACATAATATTTTGTGTGGAAAACCCTAAAGATGCCATAAAACAACCTATTAGAACTAATAAAAAGTTCAGTGAAGTTATATGATAGAAAATCAACAGAAAAATTGAATATATTTCTAAATGCTAACAAAAAACTAAAAAAAATAAGAAAACAATTCCATTTATATAGTATCAAAAATAATAAAATAGTAGAGTGACCACAGATAAATGATAGTTTAGTTTTTTTAAAAAACTAAATGTTCCCTCCATAAAGAAATAATAAATGTTTAAGAAGATTGGTTTACCATCATTTGAGCATAAAACAATATGCATCTGTATTGAAAAATCACATGGTTTCTCGTAAAAATGTACAATTTTTTGTATCAATGCAAAAAATGAATGAAATACTTAGGAATAAATTTAACCTAGGAAGTTTAAGATCTGTACACTTAAACTACAAAACGTTGATGAAAGAAACCAAAGAAGAAATGAATAAATTGAATTGCATTCCACATTCATGAATTGGAAGAATTAATATTAAAATGTCTACACTATGAAATTCAATCTGTGGGTTTAATACAATCTGTTTCAAAAACGCAATGGGATTTTTCACAGAAATACAAAAAGTCATCCTAAAGTTCATGTGAAGGCATAAAAGATCCTTTTAGCCCAGTATTGAGAACAAAGCTGGATTTATCACATAATCATTTCAAAATATATTACAATACTACACTAATTAAAACATTCTGGCACAAAATGACAGATATGTAGACCAAAGGAACAAAATAGAGAGCCCAGAAATAAACCTATCCACATATAGTCAAATTATCTTTGGGGTATCAAGAACCCACAATGGGTGAAGGATAGTCCCCTTCAACAAATGATGCTGCAAAAATTGGATCCGTATATGCAGAAGAATATTAGAGACTTATCTACATGCCAAATACAAAAATAAGCTCCAAATGGATTAAAGATTTAAACATAAGACCTAATATTGTAAAATTTCTTCAAGAAAATAAAGGTTTCATAGCATGCGTCTAGGCAATGATTTCTTGGATATGATACCAAAAATACAAGTAACAAAAGCAAAAGCAGGTAAGTGGCCTTGCAAAAGGCAACCTATGAATTGGAAGAAAATATTTGCAAAGTATACAGCTGATAAGTGTATACCCTTAAATACATAAGGAAATCATAAAACTCAATAGAAAAATATACAGGCTCATTGAAAAATAGGCAAAGATCCTGAATAAATGTTTCTCCAAAGAAGACATACAAAAAGTCAACAAGTATGTGAAAAGATGCTCAACATCATTAATCACCAGGGAAATGTAAATCAAAACCACCTCACACATTAAGATCACTATTATCAGCAAAGGATAACAAGTGTTGTTGACAATGTGGATAATTCAGATCCTTTCAAACTGAAGGTTAGAATGTAAAATAGTACAGCCATTGTGAAAAACAATATGGAGGTTCCTCAAAAATTAAAACAATAGCTACCATATGATCTATCCATCTCATTTCTGAGTATATATCCAACATAATGGAAAAGAGGTTACTGAAGAGATATCTGTACTTCCATCTTCATTGTAGCATTATTCTTTCAAAATAGCCAAGATATGGAACAACCCTAATGTCAATCAATAAATGTATGGATTAAGAAAATGTGGCATATGCATATAATGGAATATTAATTAACTTTATAAAAAATCCTGTCCTGTATGATAACATGGATTAATCTTACAGGCATGTGAAACAAGCCAGTCACAGAAGGACAAATACCACATGTGATTCCACTTATGTGAGATAGGTAAGCTAGTCAAACTCATAGAAACTCATAGAATGACCATTGCCAGGAATTGGGGTGGGGGAGAAACAGGAAGTTGCTCTTCAATTGGTATAAAGTTTCACTTATGCAAGATGAATAAGTTGTAGATATCAACTGTTACAGTGTAATGTCTATTGTTAAAATCACTGTATCACACACTTAAAAATGTGTTGAGGGCTTTGGAGATCAGGAGGAGTAAAAGCCAAACACATGGAATTTTTATGTTTTAAGATTAAACTCTCTTTCACATATGCACAAAATGTTGAGCATACGTAGATCTCAGAGTAAGTGGTCTATCATCAAAAAAATAAATATAACAAAATTTCAAAAAGGAAAAGTAAATGAGTTTGCTATTTCTGAGGGGGAAAAAGTGACTGCCTACTTGCATTGGTCTAGTATGCACATATGTTGTATATAAGTAGGCTATGATAAATTATATATGTATATATATCCTTAGCAGTATAAATCAAGCTCTGAGAAAAATTTCCAGTCAATGTTTAGAATGGCCATGATTAACATACCAGGAAGAGTCTAGGAAGTTCTCGCACTGTTTGAATGATTTTACAACTTGGTTACAATATATACCTTTTAGGTGACAGATAAGCTCTAGGTTGGTTTTCCCTTTCATTTCCTATGGGTCTAGAATTGCCTAAAGACCTGAAGAACACCAGTGCAAAGAAGAGTATATTAAAACCAAATGTCAAGTAACGTTAGGAGATAAATTTAGGCAACCCAAATTCTAGGTGCAGCATAAGTTCCATAATTGGTTCTCAAAAGATATTTTTCATGAGTCAAAATTACTCATTTGCTTAAGTTAAGGAGTACATAGCATTGCAGTTACATAAGAACTGTGAAAGACATTGCCATTTTCCTCAACATTTTTGTCTTAAATTACTCAGGGCAACTTCTGTATTTCTTTTCTGCTCAAAAAAAAAATACAAATTAGATGCAGTTTATTTTCCTTGAAAAGAAATGCTGACCTCTATTCAGAGCCTGCTAATAGCATTCTTTTCTTTTTTTCTTTCTGTACACGCAGAGGAAGAAAGGGGAGGGGTATGGGGAGAGGGAGTGTCACAAAGACCTTTTTGTAGAAGTGTTTTTTTGCACCTTCAATTACCTCATGGCAGGTGCAATGACCACTTTGTGCTCTCTTGAGGACAAAAGTGGCAATTTGTACTTACAAATACATAACTGTATCAGTAAAAATGAGGCCATGCTGAAAATTTGCCCCAAGATTTTAAAGAATACTGAGTTTTGACTCAAATTTACACATAAGTCAATGCCAAATGACAAATTTCAAGCTTCACAAGTTCAGACATTGATCAGGGAATTGGAGCTTCAAAGACACATAGTTGAAAACTTTTGGACCAAGGAATATTCAACAAAAGCTGTGTAAAAATGCATCAATGCAATTTGGTCACCTCAAGCAAAAATCAGCAAGGTACAACAATGAAGAATTCTCATTTCATCTATGCTTTGGATTTCTTGGAGAATGAGAATGCAATCATGGTCAAAAGTTGATAAAAAACCTCCATTTGTACAGGTGTGAACTAATACCATGCTTGTGCATAGCACGTAGTTTACAAAAGGTTTCTACATATATTACCACATTTCTTCACTTCAAGACTGTGAGGTAGGAAAAATATGATTATTCTCATTTCATGAAGGGGGCACTAAGGGTAAGAGGTTTGTCTGAGGTAACAACTAGGAAGCTTTAACTAAAAAAAGAGAAAATCTTGTGATCTTTTCTCTATTCCAAGCTATGAGAAAAAACAATCAGTTTTGATGTGATAGTATTTGATGAATTACCTTTTGGTGTAAGACAGGTGGTGCTGCTAGTCACACTGTAAATTGTCTTTGGTATTTACAGAACCACATTGACATCCTGGGCATTTCCCCCTTCGCTCATCAAGTTTAGTACGTTAATCCAGTTTAAGTACATATTAACCTATGAATAATGTGCATATCTTATTGTATTATATACAGTTGATATTAATAAGAGACTTTTACTCTATGCCAGTAAGCATGTTCTATTATTTTAATCTAAGATAGTTCTGTGTTCCCACTGGGTAAGATAAAGTGATGGGCATGATTTTTAATCTTATATTCATTGAGGTAAGAAAAATACTGTCCAGGTTAATTTTGAATAGAATCTGATACTTACTTAACATAGAGGTAATGTGAACAATTCATAGAAAATAACCAAAAAAACCTATTTCTAAATCATAAAAGATAAACAATATTGACTATCTATTGTTAAAATCACCAGCCATTATGGGTTTTTATTCATTATCTTATTTAATCCTCTGAACAACTCTACTATGTAAACATTGTTATGTACATTTTATGGATGAGAAACTTGAGTTTTACAGTGCCTGAGTAATTTGCCTAAGTTCACACAACTAGTAATGGTAAGAATGGATCAGAATCTAGTTTATCTGATGAAATAGTTCTTTTTAACCATTATGTCTCTGGGATTTTGAACTACTGCAGTGTGCAGAAGAATGATCTGAGGCACTTGTTAAAATGTAGATTTCTGGTGTATATTCTGAGATTTAGTAGATCTGGGGTGGAGTCTGAGAATCTGAGTCCTAATAAGCTTCGCAGGTAATTCTCACACTGATTTTTTTTGATAGACTTTGAGAAATACTGGCATACATTATACTGACGTAGCTAACATTGCTTTCTTCATATTAATTTCATATGAGTTTTTTTAAGCAAGTCATATATTTGAGGTAGTTTTTCTTTTTTTAAACTCATAAAGCTGTCTCATAAAGCTCACCTTTTCTTCTGTAGTTGAGAAGCTTACCAGGCAGGAGACCAGAAATTGTAATGTGATGTGATGGGAGGGTATTGATATTTGCATAATGCCTGCATATGTATAAAACAGGTTTGATCTGATTCAATGAGGCCCAAAACAGGCTTTTCCTGTAGGTATAAGTAGAGGCAGCGACATAGGTATGTAAAAGAAGAGAGAAAGGAGAGAGAAAGGTAGAAGGAAGAGGTTAGGAAAGAGAGAAAGGGGGCTAAGCTAAAAGATTGAGTTACTTTTGAGCACAAATAAGTACATTTCTCTCAAAAGACAAACAGGTTCTGATTAAAATTTGTGTTTTGACAGCCATGTCTTTTATCTGGTTTTGTTTAGGTCCTTAAATGGAATGACAGGGCACACAATCCAATTGGCATTTGTGATTAAGAGGTCAGGCAGTGAATTCAGTACTTTTTAAAAAATCTTGCTCTCTCTCTCTCTCTTCCCCCGCTTCAACTGGCACTTTAGTCTCCTAACTTATTCATAGCAGCAGGATGCAATGGCTGAACACCACCCTCTACTCAGAAATCTAAGGACAAGCTTCATTATTGACTATTGCTTCAAGGAAATAAATTCAACGACGTTTAGATAATCCAGGCACATATATATAGCTTTTTAGTCTCAATTATTGTTTTCTTTTTCTTCTTCTGAACTATTAATCTAGTATGAAAAGCTTAAAAAATTAAAAGACTTTTTAGAAAAGGAATCACTTTTGTCCCTATACAAAAGAACAGCAAAAAAGGTACTCCCAAGGACAGAGTCCATTAAAAATCAGATTATTTCCACCACGCTCCCCTATTATTCACCTGTCAGTAAAATATGTCCTCTCATTGTCTGGGTCTGAATGCCTATTTTTATCTGACTGGAGCTATATGGTCATTTTTGTATTTATTACTAAGTTCTTTAGGTTTCTCCCCCATTCTTCTCCCCCCACCCCAGAGCATGTTTTTCTGTTCTTAAAAACTGGGCCACATGCCTCTGAGGAGAAAGTAGTGCATTATTTCATTCCCACCTTTTCTTCTTTTTTGGCATCTCTGAGGCCTGCTATGCCCAGAAGTGCTTCCACTCAAGCTGGACCATCAAATCAATTATCACAGCAGTCTGCTTTCCAAATATGAATGGCAATGAATGACAACAGGCAAGGCAAACTTTCAGCTCTGATTTGTCATTGGTAATGTAAATCTTTTTTTCCCTTTTGACCCCTCCCCTTCTCCTTTTCTATCTCACTCAATTTCTCCCAGTCTCTCCCTCTCAATCTCTCTGTCTCATAGATGTTTGAGAGGGTCCAGCCATTTGGCCATCTCCCCCCCAACCCCCCACCTCCAACTGTCGACAGCTGCATTGTATCAAAACTTCAAATAAAAGCTTCACCTTTGTGAGTCAAAGTCACAGGAGAAAAATGGTACTGGGAGCCATTATTGTTATAAAATCTCTTCCTGCTAACCTCTGAGCCTGATTATTACTGCATCCGAAGAAGCACAACAGTGTTGCATCCTTATTCATTTGGGCTGTTTAAAATTCTTGCCTGGTTCAGTATTTGAAGCTTCAATTGTTTTGTGCTTAATGTTGCTCATTTCATATCAAGTTCTTGGTTATGGGAAATACTTTAATTTTTAAAATGTTATTATAGTCTAGCTGTTTAAAAAGATTGAGAATGCTATAAACAGAGAGACTGGTTTAAGCAAACTATAACTAGCTTTCATAATGCTGTATGTGGTCATTAATCCATCACTTTTGTGAGGATGTCTGCAATTTCTACTATGCTATAGTGCTTTACGTTTCTTTTCTCAAGCTGGCAGCAATTCTTTTCATTGGCCAAAAATGCCATACTTTAACCAATTATATTTATAAATATTGCTTTAAAAATGAGTTCAAAGCAGTAATATCACTTGAAAATAGCAGGCAATATAATAAATTATGCCACTGTTAACTAGAAATTCTGTAGCAGAGGCTTAGAATATAGATTGTCCTGATTTAGTCAAATAATGAGTTGTGTCAGGCTGTGCCTAGAACCAGCTTAAATGGTGAGTTAAGTTGTTGGTTGTCATAATTAGTCCATCTTTGAAATATAATTCCCCACAACCTATTTTATGATACACATACACTGTTCCTCATGGGTGGTGCATATGTATGGGGGGAGGGATTCAGAGACTTGATCTAAAAGAGTATGAACTATAATTCCTATCTTCTTGAAACAATCTTATTGAGAAGATAATGGTAAAACCTCTCCTTTGATTAAACTTGAGTCAGGCTCCTGTGCCTTTTTCACTAGACCTGGCCTTGAGTTCTATCCTTAGCCCATTTAGTCCAAATTGGGTTTTGTCCTTAGCAAAAATCCTTCACCCTTGATATCTGACCAAATTCCTTATCCCTTACCATGGTTATCCTATCACTGTAGCCTGTTTTCAGCAAGAATCCTGTCAAGTTAGTTTAACCAAGATGGCTTCCCCGACCCCAATGATGTTTCTTCTTAGTGATTTTCCACCCATTAATCTCTACCATTCTCCATGGCTACAAGTTTCCCCTTGGTACCTGTTGTATTTGGAATTTTCTATATTCTCTCTTACTACAAAACTCCATTGTAGTAGTCTCCCTGATTGAAGTCTTCTTCTTATAAGGACACTAGTTTTTGGATTTCAGGCCCATCCTAATCTAGTATGACCATGATTTAACTTGATTATATCTGCAAATATCCTATTTTGTATGGTTCTATTTTGCAAATAAAATCCTATTCACAGATACAGAGGGTTAGGACTTCAACACATCTTTTTGGGTGATGCAATTCAACCCACAATCCTTTGATAAGCCAATTATTAAAGTATAATCTCCCCACATGGGATTACATAATCCCATCCCAATGATCCATTTTCCACAATTATTTTTCTTATGAAACAAGCAAGTTCATAATAACCTATCAACTAAAATGGAAGGTCTAATTTCTAATCTAATTTAGCACATATTAGAGCTATCTTCAAAATCTATTCTGTACTTCACATAGCAGGAGCAAGGTAATGCACTCAGTTACATTAGGCCCTGCGGGGAGATAAAAAAAAAATGATTAAAAAAATTGGCTCAACTCTCATATAGTTTACAGCCTTGAGGTTTCACAACATAGAATGTTCGCAATGGAAGGGATCATAAAGATCATCTACTCTAAACCACTCATTTTATAGATGAGGCCTTTGAGGCCCAGAGAGGTTAACTAACTTGCCCAGGGCTTGCAAAGTTAATTGCAAGGAACATGCAAGGGAAAGAAATGAAGGGCACAATTTTAAAGAAATCCAGCTAGTATTTTGCTTTCATGTATGAGATATACACTGAATATTGATGATGTACTACAGACAGATTAGAATGAAGTCTAGAAGTCATGGGCAACTATGGAGTAGATGCGAAGGCTTTTCATCTTCTCCTATGTCCTGTTCTCTCAAGCCTCCCAGGAAACCAGGAAGCCAAGTGACTAACCTTTTTTGTTCCCTCTGGGGTGTGGGTTTATTTCAACTGTCACTTATCTGGGGAAGCAATGCCTTTACTTTAGAAAGGTAAGACATGGTCTCATGATTTTGCTGTTCTACCTTTTGTAATTCTCAGGTGGTGGAGAAGTAGTCCCCTAGAGGGGTAGGGATAAGGAGAAAGGACTCAAGACTTTGCTATTATCTAAGACAATTGTGATATATATGGTTCCCTCTTTCCTATTTTAAGAAGGAAATATGCAATGTTGTTGATTTTGAAGGAAAAAACGGGGGTGAGGGTGCACTGCCTACTTCAAATACAATCAATCCTTGGAATAGCTTGCAAGATAGTGTGCTAGTCAAAACTCTTCTTTCCATTCTCCTTTTACAGAAAATGTTTGATACATTAGAAAACACTACCAGCAATGGAATTAAAAACAATTGACCACTGGAGCTAAAGAATAATGAGGTATCATGGCATTCTGTCATAACCTAAATGAAGACTGACAAAAGACCAAAAAAAAAAAAATCTGAAAAAAGAAAGAAATTACAGGAAGAAACCTAGAGTTTACTTATCCATTGATTTTTCAACAAGCATTAAATTGTCAGCAACTGAACCTAGTTTCTCTGAATTAACGGAAGTACTATTTAATCTGACTTGCTTAATATAAGGATAAGCTTACTTCTCACTCATAAAATGTAGAAGATTTAAAATTAAAGTAGAAAAGCACCACTTTCAAAGTGTACTATTTTGGGATGCATTGAAAAATTAACTATGTTTCTACTAATTTATTCAATATTTCATTCAAAATATTCTTTATGTAATTACATTTCTCAGAGCTAACTCTAAGAACTGCAATTTCAAATTAGGTGATTTTAAGTACACCTATATGCCTAAATGTGAATTAACACAAATTTTAGCATCATCAGC
This sequence comes from Glaucomys volans, assembly GCA_020662805.1. NCBI lineage: Eukaryota > Metazoa > Chordata > Mammalia > Rodentia > Sciuridae > Glaucomys > Glaucomys volans. The sequence goes on from JAJEJO010054049.1 coordinate 251,552, forward strand.
TTGAAAATAGAGGTGCAGAGCAACCAACTAACATGTTATAGATTAACATAAATAAATTTCCATAATGAGAGATTCAAAGACATTCACATTTTCCTTGGCATTTTGAAAAATAATTTGACAAATAATGCATTATAATTATCCTCTTCATGAGTGTCTTACTATCGAATAGAATTTTTGGCTTGACTAGCAACAAGAATTAAGAACTGTATGTGTTAAGTGTATGCATATCATACTTCTTAGAGGAGTTTTACACATTTGTGACAAAACTTAATAGTTATAATGCAAGCTGACTTGGGAAAACAGCACAATTAAATAACTAACTAGAACAGTAACTCTTCCACTTATCATGGACTTACGCCTAGAGAGCTGTTTTGGTCATTTCTCATGTATATGAGAAGATGTGCTCTTTCTTTTTTATCCTCCCTTTACAAACTTCATGAAGATCTGTAATTAGAAAAGAATCTACTACCTAGTGATTAAACGTAAATTCTATAGTAGTTCCCACACTTTTCTTCAGAAGCCAAACATACATACAGAATCAACATAAAGTTTCAATAAAAATTTATAGGGAAATATAATTTTGCATGATAGTTTAAGCCTAAATGTACTTCATTTAGTAATTATATGATTCACCTCCTAAAAACTGTAGCACTGATTCACTTGCACAACTTTTTCTTTCTAACACAATGGATTATTTAATCTGAAAAGCATATTCCAAAAATAATTTTACTCATTCAATTGAGAAAACATTAATTCTTTAGTCCAGGCTTTTTTTGAAGTCATATCTAAAACTAAAAGTCCTGAACAAAAGCACTTTTAAGCCCTTAAATATTGGTTAAATTTCAGAATTTCAGTCATCAGACCCAGGAGACATACAATTTAATTAAGATTAGGCAAGATGCAGGCATGGGCTGTACACAGTGGTGGCAGAAAGGACCTTCAGTTTAGCCTATACCTTTGTTATTTTGCTAACACAAGCCCAGGTTGAATTCTGCTAGTTTATTATGCAAATAATAATTTAAGTGGCTTAAGTGTAAATTTACACTTTCCACCCCTGATGCCACTATTGCTCTTGACTCCATGTAAAAAGTAGAGCTACAATTCATCACCAAATGAAAACGCCATGTGCCAATTAGAAGCATTTCATGAATTTAACCAACACTAGAACTTGACTTTCTATAGTAATGTGATGTGATTTTTCTCTAAATAGACTCAAGTTAATTGGAAAATATGACTATTTCACTTGGAATGAAAGAATTAGACCATAGGAAACTCGTCTTAAATATTAATGTTAATATGTTGGTTTCTAACAATACAAAGTCAAGGTGTGATTGAGCTAAATTTTATATATAATATGATGTACACAGGAGGACTTTTAACATCTTCTTGATGACTTGTGTTATGGATTGGATGTGAGGGGTATCCCCCAAAAGCTCACACGAAAGACAATGAAAGAAGGTTGAGAGGAGAAATGATTGGGTTTCAAGAGCCTTAATCCGATCAGTGAATTGACACCCTGATGGGATTAACTGAGATGGTAGGGTGTGGCTGGAGGAGGTGGTAATTGGGGCTTGACTATGGGGAATATATTTTGTATCTGGAGAGTGCAGACTCTCTCTGCTTCCCTCTGCCACACTCTTCACCTTGAGCCCCAAAGAATGGAGCTGGCCTTCTCTGGACTAAGACCTCTGAAACTGTGAGCCATCAAATAAATGTTTCCTCCTTTAAAATTGTTCTGATCAGATATTTTAGTCACAGCAGCGAAAAAGCTGACTAAAACAACTTGTATACAGTGCTTATTTTTTGAAATAGGTCATGTTGCTCACTTTAGGTTTGTGATACGAATGCTATTTTGTGATCAATTTAAGAAGCCCTACAATATTTCCCTAAGTGACCTAGAGATGCAGCTTGACAGCTATATTTACTTAGCTAGCATGGTAATTAAAATCTGAACTTGCATTTTAAGATGGCATATCACCTATACAGCACTGACAAGCCATTTTCTTGGCAAATAACTGATTGATGGTTCACTCTTAGCATGCTTGGAAAACCACATTAGTAAGATAGCCCATGCCTTTTTTTCAACTCTGTAATATCTACAGATGATCTCTATTTCAGATGACTTTAAGTAGCTAAACATGAATAAAAAAGAACACCTTTCTGGCTCATTAAGGCAATTGCTCAAGCTGTCATTAGCATTACCTCTCTGAAAATGCAGTACAGAATGCAGCAGGCCTTGTCTGCTGCAGAAACTAATGGCATGGAGGTACCTTTTGACAGCAGAACTAAATTTACATACTTTACATATTCAGTGAGTAAAGGAATAATTTACATTAATCAAATAAGCTATGTTTGGAGGCTTTTCCCCCCATTCGAAATGTACTTGTTCACCTTATAGGCCTAGTCACTGACAACTATGTACTAAATGAATTAAATGAGTCAAAGCAAAAGGGGGCCTTTACCTCTTATTTAACCGTACCTGCTTTCTATAGGGCAATTGTAAATTATGCCTCAGAAGATAAATAGCAAGTCATGCCTGAAAAGATGAGATGCTCTGGTTTTCATCCTCAGACCTGCTAGGCTGACTACCTGTCAGATAAGGTTGAAGCCAGGATTATGCCTTGAAAAGCTGACAAACCACAGATTTTTATCACTAAATCAAACCTGCTGGGTTTAAACTCTGTGAACTTTAATTATCTCATATTTAATTAAAAGCACTAGATTAGACCAAAAGTGGAGGGCAAGGGGAGGTCCTGGCAAAGGAGAATCAGGGAGTTGGGGGATGAGGTGACTTCATTTTCACAAATCAGATTCCTCATTCTAATAAAGCAAGGTTTACATGCAGAGGAGATTCAAGGAATCATTGGGCTGCACAATACTAGAGGTTATCTAGTCCATCCCAGAAAGATAATTATGTACCTTGTTCTTAAAAATCTCTGCTGGAAGAGGTTCTGCATACGTTGAAAAAGTTTCAAACTGCTAAGGGCACTATAAGTCAGTTTACCAGAGAATGAGAAAATGATAACCTTTATACTTAACCAACTAAAATAAAAGAATAACCTGTGCTCCAAAGGTGGTATTTATTATTACTTTATTTAGGTAAGACAACACAATTGCGAATGTATTCAGATATATCTTGTTTCATAATGGAATAATCATAAGATGAATTATTTAACCAATAAGTACCCACTGATGGTCTATTCCAGCAGCTGGCAAGCTTTCTCTATAAAGGGTCAGGCAGTAAACATTTCAGGCTTTATGAGTCATAGTATCTCTGTCATAATTGCTGCAGATCATTCGCAAATGAATGAATGTGGATATGTTCCCCAAAACTTTATTTATGGAAAGTTGAATTTTATATAATTTTCATGTCACAAAATATTATTCTTTTTGTGATTGGTTTCCAACCATTTAAAAACACAATTTTTGTTTTCGAGGTACTGGTGATCTAACCCAGGGCTTCACACATGCCAGGCAAGCACTATACTATTGAACCACATTCCCCAGACCTAAATATGTGAATACTTTCTTAGGTCTTGGGCTGTATTTGGCCAGTAGGCTGGTTGTCATCACCTAAGTCATTATGAAAGGGAGAGAACATGGTATAAACACCTGGGCATTTCTCACAATGGTTGGGAAAACAAGGACAAAGACATTAAAAGATTAGTAAAAAACATAAAACAGCACAAAAGTAAGCTAAAGTGTGTGGGATAGCTCATAGGGGTTAAAAGAGTTGGAACATGCAAAAAATATGACTCCATGAGACCTTGAATAGTCAGAAGGGGATTCATGGGGCAACTCTTTGTATAAGGCAGAAATAACTGGACTTACAGAAGAGGAGAAGAGAAAAAAAGAGTGTTTCGGTTAAGAGTCATAACATTAACCAAGACAGAGACATGTGAATTAGCAGGTTGCATTTGTGGGAAAGTAGGAGGAAAGCCTGTCTAAACTGAATCAATTGGAGAAATTAATTCATTCACTCAATAGATAATTATTGATCACTTCTGTGTGTGTCAAGCACTATGCTAAATGTTAGAGATACTGTGATGACTAAGACACAATTCTTGCCCTCCAATTGCTCAGCCTCGTTAGAAGGTCAAATAAGCAAACAATTACAATTACAGGATAAACTATGAGATTGAAAACTTACATTGAAGAGTACAGCTCTATGAAAACAATTGTGGTATTTTTTAAAACTTGTGCCATTCTCAACATTCCATTCACTTACTTTTAAGGTACAAATCTGTGACTTAAACCTTAAAAGGAATACAAATGCAAAATAAAAATCTTTCTGTGACCCATCCTTTGCCTGATAATTTACATGTTCAAATTAACTGCCTTTCCTAGAGAAGTGACGAAATCACATGAACTACCTATAAGTAATTTCCAGAAACCCTTTGAAGAATATAATTTTAAAAGCGATTTTTTTTATTGGTTCCATTCACTGGAACTGGGCATTATATCATTGGTCTTAACAATGTGCATGCACCTATCTGTAAACCTTTTCAGCAGTGAGGTAAATTACTGTGGAAAAGCCTGGAGTGTTTTTTCATCACAGATCTTTAAGAAAAGGATTTATATCTACCTGCATGAGATGGCTCAAGATCAATAATGCCTACAGCACAGCATGAATTTCAACTCTACGATTTGAAAACTCTTAGAAGTATTCCAGTGAATATTTCTACCAATTAATCACTCATTCTTTAAAAAAGGAGTGATATTACTAGTCTTATTTTAGACAAGAACTAAAAACTCACCTATAATTGTTCCTACCAATATAACCAAAGAAAATCTGAGCAATCTCATAAATCTTTTGCATGAGCATCTAAGTGAAAGGCAATATTGTAAGAAAATGGCATGTGGTTTGGAATTACACTAACTGGGGTTCAGATTCTGATTCAGCCATTGGCTAGCTGTGACCTCAGACAAGCTACTTAACTTCTCTAATCCTCCATTCCCTCACCTGTAAACTTGAGGAAATAAAATCTAATGCTTGGGAAGGTTGTAAAGATGCAATGAGATGGTGAATATATATGTCATCTAACACAGTGCCTAACAAAGAGCAGATATTCACTATTAAATTCCTCCATTCTTTCTTCATTGTAAGTTCCCACTCAAATGTTTAAGGGCAAAGCCCTAGAGCAGCAGACATGAAGATGTCATTTGCAGGGTAGAAGACCCAAGCAAAATACGTGAGCATAAAAGAGGGCACAGGCTTGTGCATGTGTTACCTTTCTTCTGTGGTTATGATGGGTGGTATGAAAGTAGTGCTGGTGAACAACCAAATCTATTAGAAGAGGTATCTCTTGAAACTCCTTCCTGAACCCAGATGTGCATCTGCATTATCCACTTTCATTCTGTCATTTAAAAGCTATCTCAATCATGGTCCATTCCCTCAAAGGCAGGGTCCTTGGTGAGGGGGGAAAATGTGGTGAGAAAAGGCAGAGAAAAACAAATTTTCCTTGCAAGGCTTCTACTTTTTACAATACTTAAATATACTTTGCATTTTCTCAGTTTGCTTTCAAACTCATTCCCATACTCTTGAAATGATAGAACACCAATACTGCCACTTGTTAAGACAATGCCATTTATGCTTTTTTAGTCAGAATTAAAATGAGACTTCCTTAGTAAATAAAGTATTTGGAAGCCTCTCAGAGATAGAAGCATACCCCTTTTGTGAGTAGCAGCTCTCATGGTCTGGGAGTATTTCCTTCAGTTCAGTTCTTAATCTGAATATTTCACACACTTTGGAGTTGAGTCTGTTGCATGATTTTTTTACACAGTCTTGAAATCATCATGCTGCATTATCTACTAAATGTACATGCAGCAGGTTACTGCCCATTAAATGATTTGAGTGGACTAATGATAAAATAAAGTTTATATTTCTAGATACACAGTTCACAGGATTCCCTTATATCCCAATAGTAGAATGCCAATAGATAAAATAAAAAATCACATTGCTATGAATCATATCTGAAGGGTTGAGAGTCTACAGAGAGAAGAATAAATAATTAGGAATATAGGGACATGTATGTACAAGCTGGAATGCATAAACATTGTATATGCAAAAAGAGAAAAATTTAAGTACTATATCATTTGCAATCAATGTATTAAAACACATAGGGTATTTCTGGGTCTTCCAAATTAGTGATGTTCTTGAAAATGTGCATTAATTTGAATATAGTGAAATTATATGTTGCATCTGTTACATATCACACACCTATGTGGCATATAATATTTGGCAAAAAACATGGCTATCCTCACTATCCTCATGGCTTTTGTCTTTACATAACAGTCAGTTCATTAATAACCAGTATAAAGGTTTTAAAAGATAGGAATAGTGTCTAAGGCATCTTTTGTATCCTGCTTAATGCCTCACTGAATGTCCTGTACCACCTAGAAGACATAAAGTGTCAAATGAATCGAAATTGGAAATATACATTGTAGACTAAATATCTATTTTCTTCCCATGTCTATATTTTCTTCCCATGCATATATTTAGTCAATTGTTGTGAAGTCAGTATTAAGGGGCAGATAGCATCCATTTTACCAGAACGCCTTAGGCAGAAAGAAAGGGGACTTAGTACAATAAATATCATGTTGCTACTGAAAACTCTTGCCACTTGATTATTTTAAAAAGTCGCATTTTACAACCATCCAAATCCAGCTTAAAATAGCACTTAGGTCATTTATGTAGCTGATCTTGTACTCTTATTGCATAAGGATGATTTACCATTGCAGAAAAGAAGAGAAAAATTATTTAAAATGTGTAAATAATTAGATATTATACCATATGCTAGGACACTGAATAAGACAAAACCATAAACATTTTTTGATACTAGCCTACAATTGCACTACTATAACATAAAATGAAAATTCCAATAAATTAGATCACAGATAATACATGTTCTTATTTCATCAGTTATGCAGGTCATGATGAATGTGTCACATAATAAAGGAATTAACTGGTTATTTCAAGCACTCCTTCTCAGGCCGCATTCTTGCTTGTTTCTTTGGAAAGTAATAAGTTAATGAATAGGTGCTACTTTCTATGATATGGATGTCCTTCACTATTAGAATCTATTGAATTCAGCAATGAATACATATTCATGAATGTGCTCTCTTCTCAAAACAGGGATTTAGACAGTCTACTCCATTAAACATAAGTTTATTTTTCTTCCAGGTGTCAGCCAGGGAATCAACATTTTGGTCAGTGGCCTTTTCATGATGTTTGTCCTAATGGATGCCACCTGGAAATAAAATCAACTGATGTTTAATGTAATAGATATTCTAAATCTCCACTCTGAGAAGGGTACTGTTTCAAAAGGAGGTGATTAATTCAAATATTAGAATTAATACCGATTTACAAATACAACTGAAACATTCTACTGGTAATTAAAACAAGAGTAAAATAAAGCTATATAATTTACTTTTTATTATGTATTCACATTGTCTTAATGAGGCTAAAATTAGAGCCCATACACCATCACTGACTTGATGTTTTTCATCGTTGAACTATTTATTTTGGTCATCCTACCAGGACTTCTTGCAAATTTGATAGGGTAACTCTGTTATATATCTCAGTCTGTTCCAGTTTTAGCAGGTATGAGGAAGAGATTACCTGTGTTTTGATTTAGTGATTTGTTATATGGATACACTCTCAGTATCACAATCATTTAAGTAGTTCCCAAATAAGCTTGTTAAATATAAGACAATATATGCTTGACAATATGAAAGAAATACAAGAAATAATTTTGCCAAATTTTGTTAGGCCAAGAGGCATGGGGAATGAGGTGGTAGAGTCTATGCATCTATATGTATGCTATATTCCTGCTAAGATTAATAAACACCTGAGCACTTCCGATTTTTTTGTCACTGGTATAAGATACTAGGGCTAATGAATATGACACAGTATGTATTTTCTTACAGTCTTGTATACTTTGACAACCATTCTATCCTATTCATCCTAGGCGACCACAATGGTTACTAACGGCAGCCGCCATGCTTGTGACAGTGGTCAAAGGCTGATATTCAGAATATTATAATGGTCCAGTGTTCTACTCTCTGGCAAGAAGAATCTCTGGTGTGGACAATTTGATGGCAGTAGGAATACAATGTGGAAAAATTCTAAGGGGGAAAATTTTGCTTCTGTTTTTTTTTAAAAAGTTTCCCCTGAAAGCTTGGTTTGATTGACAGTTCTTACAGACTGACCTAATGAACCTTCAGCCTGGGAACCTTCACATATTTCCTGATAAGCAATGAACTAAGTTTTACTATAGGCATCATCCCTAAGCTTCAGTGATCTGACTAAAGTGGCATGGCCTCCAAATACCACTGCAAACATTTATTGCACAACAATCTCAGCAGGAATGTTGTCAAACTGATTTTTCAGCTTTTATAGTCCCTCTGTAAATCAGTACAAATCACATTGTTCCAGGTTTAGATTGCACATCTACTTGTGTATACCTGTGGAAAATACTTGGTCTTCACTAGGATTTTCCAAAGGGGTAAATTATGGTGTTTAAAAAAACATATGTATACAAGTATATGTTCAAATTATCTGTTTATTCCTTTATGGACTGAAATATAAGTTTTTAAAAATCAAATGTTTATCCTATGGTTATTTTATTTGTTTCTTCTTAAGCCATTAGAAACAGTTCATTAGTGTACAATGGGAAGATGAGGCATAAGGCCAGGACAGGAATGAGTCAGGATTGTGATTAACACCAAAGAATATCCTGTACAAAGCAAGCCCTTGGGTAACTTTTAAAAGATGCTTCTACACTGTATCTTAGGTCTTAAAGTAGGATTCCATAGGAAACGTATAGAAACTAGTTGATTAAAAAGAGGAAAGACTTGTGCGTTCATTTTAAATCTTTGTATAATACAGTATTTAGTGCCCTGCTTTGGGATTAAATGAGGACCATGTTACTACATGGAAGCTGTAGTTAATGATTCAAACTTCAGAAACCACTTTTATGATGGATTTATCATATCTTATATTTTCAAAATGAGTAAAACATTTACTGCTTTAAATCTAAGATACAGGGTGTGTTCATCAGATTACACTGCTTATGCAGAATTTTAATTTTAGATGTAAATCGTATTTCATTCCTCTTAGAAACTAGAATGACTAATCCGGATGGACTAATTCTCTCTCTCTCTCTCTCTTTTTTTTAAAGCAACCACAGAAATGAAGTTATTTTAATATATTTTAATATACAGGAGAAGAGAAAAAGTAGATGTACTTTTCTCAAACTACATCTTTAATAAAGCATATTTTATCTAATGATTTTGAATGTATCAGCAAATACACATACAAGCATGGGACTGGGTATGTAGCTCAGTGGTGGAGCATTGGCCTGGCATGCACCAGGCCTTGGTTTGAATCCTCAGCACCACAAGAAGGAAAAAAAAAAAATACATACATACACACACCCAAACTCAAGCTCTACCTCTACCACAATAAGACAGCATTTGAATACCAACAGGAAACCAGGAAGGCGCCAATAATTTGGTAAATCTGTTTCATTCACCTTCAACTACCCCTTCTGGGGGTTTCCCCTGAATCCTTGCTTTTGCATAAGGATGGCAAAAACATAGAAGCAAGAACAAGGAGCAAAGATTAAGTAATTTGGCTGGTTCCAGAGGAGATCTGTGGCAAAGTGTTCTTCTTATTCTTCTAAAAGCTCTAAATTCATTTTCTTACTTTTAAGCACTTTATACTTTTTTCATGTGGGCATAAGAGAAATATATTGATCATGGGTCACAGTAATTGAAGTAGATGGGAGATGGAATTGTTTTTCTTTTTTACACTTCAGTAGAAAGTTCAACTAATTTTTTATAAGTCTTATAATAACTAACTCTACTTTAACTGAGTATTTGTATTTTGTATACTTCAAACTATTTTACTTTTTTTTTTTTTTTTGGAACCGGGGATTGAACTCAGGGACACTTGGCTACTGAGCCACATCCCTAGCACTATTTTGTATTTTTATTTAGAGACAGGGTCTCACTGAGTTGCTTAGGGCCTCGCTAAGTTACTGAGGCTGGCTTTGAGCTTGGGATCTTCCTGCCTCAGCCTCCCGACTTGCTGGGATTACAGGCATGCGCCACCGCGCCCGGCAAACTATTTTGCTATTAATGTGAGCAATTTTTTTTTTTTGGTGGTGCTGGGGATTGAACCCAGGGCCCTATGCTTACAAGGCAAGCACTCTACCAACTGAGTTAAATCCCCAGCCCAATGTGAGCAATTTTTAAACAACCTTAGTAAGCTAGATCTGTCTTTTACAATGTAGTTGCTTTGGGGAATTATAGAATCAATTCAATGATTCTTTCACTGCATAAAACATTTCTGAAGCACTTCTTTGAGACCTTTTGCAGTTGGTCTCATACTCTTTTCGTCTTCCTTTTTTATTTTTTTCTTTTTAGTTATACATGACAGCAGAATGTATTTATACATGGAGTGTAACTTTGCATTATTGTGGCTGTATATGATACAGAGTTACACTGGCCATGTATTCATATAATAACATAGGAAAGTTATGTCCAATTCACTCTTTTGCCTTTCCCATTCCCATTCCCCCTTCTTTCCTTCCATTCTCCCCCACCCCGTCCAATCCAGTGAACCTCTACTTCTCCTACCCACTTGCCTATTGTGAATCAGCATCTGCATAGCAGGGAGAATATTTGGCCTTTGGGTTTTGGGGATGGCTAGTACTTGGCACATAATAATATTTGGCTTTTGGGTTTTAGGGATGGCTAGTACTTGATACATAATAAAGCATGATACTCTCCATACCCATCTATTTACCAGCAAAATTCATAAAGTCATTCTTCTTTAAGGCTGAGTAATACTTCATTGGGTATAAATACCACATTTTCTTTATCCATTCATCTATTGAAGGGCACCTAGGTTGGTTCCAGAGTTTAGCTATTGTGAGTTGAGTTGCCATGAACATTGATGTGTCAGCCTCATATTCTTTAGATTAGTTCCAGTGACAGTTAATCTTTGACTTTTCATAGATCCAAGTATAGGGAAACAGACAACTATTTCAGAGCCAAATATGATAAATAAGCTGGGTAATTAACCTGTGCAATACTAATGTTTGGTTAAACACTAGATGTAACTCTAAACAAAGGATACTATACTGGATTTCTTCTCTATCTCAAATTAAAGGTATTGCAGAATATTTATTTGGATAAATTCTGGTTGGTTTGGTAATAAAAGCAATAGATTATATTCAGTAAAACACAGACAAATGCATAAACATTTGTGTGCGTGTATGTGTGCAAATAAGTATGAATGAATTCCAGAGCAGAACAAGATAATATATTTGGAAATGGAGGCCCAGCACCTAATATCATCCTAGTACTTGATACATAGTAAAGTAATTAAAATATTATCTGTGTACACAAAATGTTGATCTATGGTGAAATATGCATTATGTTTTAAAATAGGATTAAGAGTCTTAAAGAGTTTGGGTGTAGCAAACGTCAGTCCATTTTTCTGCACTTCCCATATCTCTTTTGGCTAATCTCTTCCATAAAGTCCCTGGAAGAGGTAATGGTCCTATGCACCATGTGATTTTATTCTTGTTCTAGCTAATTGAACACAGCTCTGACACCTGACTCAATGGGACCAACTCCTCAGGCTGAACTGGGACATTCAGATTCTGTTGCAAGAATTTGAACTCAGAGAGATCAATATCACATACAAATAGGTATTTGAAGTAAGGGTCATCTTGAATCACAGCTATGGCAGCCATGTTAAAACACAGGAAATCCATGGAGAAAAAGAGGAATCAGAGATAAGACTGTGGAAGGACAGAGAAAAAAATTATATTTGTACCTTTTAAAATTTGGTTCCAATCTGAGGCACTTTATGGTCTGACTTTTGTTTCTTGTCCCTGGGAACCCAAAAGGTTGCCTTTCATATCACTGAATAAATCCTCCTTCACTCAACTTGTTGAATCTTCCTACTCAATTGAGTAGATTTCTATTCCTTGTAAACACACGAGCCTTAGAACAATGAAATTTGAAAAAAATTTTAAACTTTAAAAAAATTTTTTAAACCCTTCATGAAATGGCCAAATGCCAAGAGAGATAAAGTGATTTACTCCAAGTAATTCATATAGTGTGGGGCAAGGACTAGAAGCCAGATCTTCTAACTCAATACAGAGTACCTATAAGTAGAAGGTGCTGGGTCCAAGCAGAGACCCTGAATATATATGATGATATTGGAAATGTTACTTAACCTCTCCTTGCCTCAGTTCTCCCCTCTATAATGGAACAAAGCAATAATAGTTAACCAATCTTATAAAGTTGTTATGAGACTTAAATTAGTTACCATAAAACACAAATAGTGATAGCTGATTGATTAGGGCAGGAAAGAGGGAGCCATCTTAGGTTCATCAACAACATTGGGTTGTACAAAAGGAAAAATTAAAAAGGTGCCAAATAACATTTCTCTCACAGAAATATGGAATTGGGACTCAAGAGTCCTTGTCAGAAGGTAGAGGGGACAGTAAAGTGTCCCCTCAGGCACTAGCTGAAAGGTCTGTGAACTCCTGCTGTGAGGGACCCCAGAGTCACCTTGCATAAAAAACAAAGACCCTATTTCCAGGAATCTAGGTCTAGATGTATGATACTTTCTGCTCTGCATTCCCTTGAGCCTTTCTGTATCTCTTCAATAAACACTCAGTTTAAATAGCTTTTTGTCCCTTGCAATCAGAAGAAGCTTAATTAAGTAAAATGTTTATTAATATTACCTTAACTTTTACCATGAAAATGAAAAGTAATTACATATACAGAGCATAGAAGGTAAAGGATGTCCATTGCGTCCCACCTCAAACATATTTTTCTAGTGTTCTCAACATTGTTTTCTAGCACTGTCAACACAATACCCTCATTTCTCTATTTCTGGGTAAAAGTGCTTTATCACCATCTTATCACCAAGAATTAAATGGCACAGGTTTTAAGAATGAGTAATTAATCATTCTATATCCATTTAGCATCACTGGATTCATTTTGTTTAACATGATAGATAATAGTTTAAGCTTACATTCTTCCAATTAAAATGTGAAAATGTTCTTTACTGAGGTCCTTTACCCTTACAAGGCTAACCAAACTCTAGAGCATATCCTATAATTAGCACCCTGAAAATATTTTTTTTAAATTGCAAAACAGCAACCTGAGCACAAACCAGAAGAAAAATAAGACTACTGCAAATTGTAAACAACTTCAGATGATTTATAGGAAAGAAATTCTACAAAGCTTCCTTAATGGTAGGATAGAAACAGTTTTTAGTGCTATTTAGTTAAATGATAATTATAAAATTCATTGAACTGAATGAGAATTAGGATTGTCAGACAAATGCTTGTAAGGGGTTAATTAATTCATAGGAGCCACACAGCTCAGCTGAAAATGGGCTCATTATTCTAAGCCACCAACTTTGCCTGCCTCTTAATATTGTCCTCCTTTCTCCATCAGATTCACCCTCTTGCACCCCCACCTCTAGCAGCAAATGTCAGGAGACACAAATGTTTAAAAGGAAATGTGAGCTAAAGGCATTTTGCAAGGGTACATCAGGGGTACAAAGATGTCTGCTGGAACACTGAAATGGAAAGATCATTTATTAGTACACCATGGTTCATAACATCCCAAAGGGTTCAATATTTTCATTACGCACACAAACATACCCCCCTCCTCCTTTTCAAATGCCTCATTACAGCTAAGCCTGGAGCTTTTTTCTTAAAAGGCTTTCCTCTGAAATTATTAATAATATGAAGTTCCCTACAGGCCAAGGGTATTATTACAGTCAAAATGCATCAATATGTATATATACTTATATACTCTCTTTTATGCTATTTTAAATAACAAAATGTTTAGTAGGAACAGTAAAGAATTTATAAGCTATATACAGAAAAGCCTAGAGGAAGATGGCAATATCCCAGACGCTAAGGAAATGGCTCTTGAAGCTTATTAGGTGGGTGTAGGAGACTGTAATAGGATTATGAGTTTTGGTTTAGCCTGTCCATCATTTCAAAATCCCCATAACTAAAGGGAATATCTTCATAGGGGTCTGCGTTTAATATTGAAGCTGCTTTATTTAATTCTTCCTATTTTATAATGCTGAGTGCTAATTAGTTCCATCCACTTTCTTCAGGCTTGTCAATAAGGCAACTTGGAAGCCAAGAACCTGCTGAATTATGGATTAACCAGTTCTGTAACAGCATATTCGAGCAACCTAGTTAGCTACTCTAAAGTGTAATGGTATTACAGGCAGAGGAAAGCATAAAACACTCTTTTGTTACCTTCTGCTTAAAAGCAGAAAAGTCCTCCCTACAAGTAAACTGTTTATTTTTGATGTATTAATGAACATTTTAAATACATAAATCTAAAATAAATAACATTTACTTATCAGTGTGAATCCCTATTAAATTCAAAATATCCATATCGGCTACAAAAATGACAAACTACTTTTTGTTTCCCTTTTTTTTGAGTGCAGAAAAAAATTAAAGGCAGGAAGATTGAGATATTGAGACTGAATGGCATGAGTTCCCTCATCCAGTTTCCCTTTTAGTGAACTTGCATCCCAACCTCCCTGGGCTTACTTACTCATCACTTTCCAACCCTGGCATTTCAACTGATTTCCTTCTTCTTCAGCTTGACTCTAGAATCAGTCCTTTAAGGTCATGGAATGTTAGAGACAAACTGAGGGAACTATCTCATTTCACAAGTGAATGTGAGATTCAAAGGTAAGTGACCTATCTGAGGTCACACAAACTAGATGACAATAGAGTTGGAAAATGAATCTGAGTCTCCCAATTCCCTGATCAATGTTCCTTCACTTCTACTTTATGACAACTATACCGCTCAACCATGCCCAGAAGCAATAGCTTCACTAGGCTGATGAGCAACCCCTCCAAAAATTTGGGATCCCCTCCCGACACATTAATTTTCTTAGGTCAAGAACTGACACAACTCAACTTGCCTGTGCCTATTGTGTGCTCCCTGGATTATTCCCCAAGTGTGTCCAAACTTCCTCTGCCTCCAAGGCTTCCACTCCTACATTCCTTTCCTCACTCTTTTTAAAAGTTTTTTAGTTATCAATGGACCTTCATTTATTTATTTATATGTGGTCATGAGAATCAAACCCAATGCTCACACATGCTAGGCAAGCACTGAATCACTGAGCTACAACCTGAGACCCTTCCCTCATTCTTAAAAGATTATCTTGATATTTGCCTTTTAAGAATGAGTCTGTCTTCAAAGTTTCAGCATCTGCCTCTATCTAGATACTGATAATCTATCCTATTCATCTCTGTGGTAGAAATGGCTCTCATTTTCTCCTCTCTTAAAGGTTAATGTTTCTACAATTATTCCCTCCTCTATTAGCACCTTTAATCACTCCCTCTTTACTGCTGCCTTTTGAAAACCCAATCTAATAAAAATAATTAAAAATTATAATAATAATAATACCTGGTTAGTGCATACAAAATGCTTATTGTATGCCAGGCACCATTTTAGGAATATCATGGGTATTTACTCATTTAGTTCTCAAAATAACTCATGAGGTAGTGTTATGGTTTGTATGAGCATCCCCCAAAGATCCATGGGTTAAAGGACTGATCCCCAAACAGAGGTAGTGGGACCTTTAGAAGCTGGGTCTTAGGTGAAGGTCTTTAAATGACTGAGGGCATGGCTTTGAAGGGGATTGTAGGACCCAAGTGTATCCTCTCTCTTCTTTCCTGATCCATGAGATGAATAGTCTGCTCGGCCACATACTCTTGTCATGATATGCTGTTCTCACCAGTGGCCTAAAGCTGTGAGGCCACTTTATCTCAGGCCAGAATCTCCTGAACCCTTAGCCAAAATAAACCTTTTTTTGTTATAAGTTAATTTCCTTCGGTATTTCAGAGGATATTTAAGAAAGCTAGCTAATACAGGTAGGTATTACTATTATTTTCATTTTACAAATGAGGAAACAGGCACAGAGAGCATAATTCACTTGCCTGAGACATACAATTAGGAAGTGGTAGTGCCAGAGTTTAGCTCCAGATTTTATGTACTTAACCATCATATTGACCTGTTAACCTCTTTTATCCATACCTTTACTTATTAGTTTTATTACATTTAACTTCTCAAAAATGCAATTTCCTGATATTTAATATGAGAATAATATTGATAATCTTATAAGATTAATATGAGGTCTAAGTGAATTAAAGAATATATATAATCTGCCAGGCACAGTTGCACATGCCTGTAATCCAAGCAACTTGGGAGGTGGAGGCAGGAGGATCCCAAGCTCAAAGTCAGCCTCAGCAACTTAGCAAGACCCTGTCTCAATATAAAATATAAAAACGGTTGGGGATATAGCCCAGTGCCCTTTGGGATCAATCCATGGTACAAAAAAAAAGAATATATGTAATCCATCATGCCTGTCTTATGAAGCATTCCATAAAAAACAGTGAATATAATAATGCTTAATAAAAAGCATCAAACAGCCTTTATTGAAAACTTCTGGGGAATACTACTGGAGGGAAATAAAATTATATTTTTGTTTATTGGTGCCAGGGATAAAACCCAGGAATGTTTAACCAGTCACATCCTCTGCCTGTCTTTTATTTCATTTTTTAAGACAGGGTCTCACTAAGTTGCTTAGGGCCTTCACAATTTGCTGCAGCTAGCCTCGAACCTTCAATCAGCTCTCTGAGTGGCTGTGATTATAGATGTGCACCATGATCCTGGCTGGGAAATAAGCTTTATTATGAGTTTAAGTAATCCTTACCAAGCACTATTCCAGGCACAATGTTAACACATTCAGTCCTCAAAACAACCAAGGAGAGAATCTTACTATCATTTCCACTTTATATGAGATCATTGAGGCGGGGAGGGAAACTACCTCTTTAAGGTTATAAAGCTAGTAAGTGACAGCCCTGAGATTTGGACCCAAGTAATTGAACTCCATAGTCTGTGCTGTAACTACAATGCTAGGCAGCCTCTCAATGTAACAGTCTGGTGGAGGAGAGCAATTGTGAGACATCCACACCACTGGAGAATAACAGATGCATATAGCCATGGTAAATATGAAAAGCTGCATTCCAACACAAGGATAACTTGTTAAAAATGCAGTCTGTAAAAAATTTTAAAAATAAAAAAAATATGGAATGTACGTCTGTTTCAGCCTCTATGTCTATGAACTTATAGAAAATATGGAGAGTGGGGGAAAAGGCAAATAAACATGAAAAGAATAACACTGGTATACAATAAGCAAAATATAAACTCCATCAGGCAAATTATTTGGTTGCTTCAGCAAGAACAGATTATTACAAGAAAAGAGAAAGAGACAAGAGTGAAGTGAAGAGGTATAATATTTAGACTCCAAGATGGCCCCCAATTATCCCTACCCATTGGTATTCACACCCTTGTGTGGCTTCCGTCCCACACTGTTTCTGGGTTGGAGTGTTATAACCATAAGAATATGACAGAAGTATTGTTATGTCATTTCCAAGGCTAGGACACAGAAAACACTGTGGCTTCCTTTGATCAATCATTCTTGGGGAAGTCAACTGCCATATTGTGAAGATACTTGTCAGTCCATTTGAGCTGAATAACAAAATTCTTTAGACTGGGTAACTTAAAAATAACAGAAATCTATTGTTCATGGTTCTGGAGGACAAGAAGTTCAAGATTGAGGCACAAAAATATTTGATGTCTGATGAGTTTGTTCTCTGATTCACAGTGGCACCTTCTACATGTTCTCTTGGGGTTAAATAGGTGCAAAGGTGCTCCCTTCAGCTCCTTTTACAAGTGTATTAACCCCTTCCCCAACGCTCTACCTCTTAAAAATATCATACTGGTGATCAAATTTCAATATATGAGTTGGGTGTTACATTTAGACCACAGTAATACTCAAGAAGCCCAATAGAGAGGCGCACGCGGTGAAGAACTGAACCTAGAAGCAGATCTTCTAGCCTCAGTCAAACATACAGATAACTGTAGCCCTGGCCAACATCTTGACTATAACCTCAAAAGAGATGCTGAGATAGAATCACCCAGCTAATCAATCGGTTCACAAATTTCTGACTCACAGAAATTGTGGAATAATAAACTTTTGTAATTTTAAGCCACTAAATTGAGACGTAACCTGTTATGTAGCAATGACAACTAATGGGTAATTATTAAATAGTTTGGATCAAGAATGTCCCCTGAAGGTTCATGTGTTGAAGGCTTAGTCCCCAGCTGGTGGTGCTGTTGGGAGGTGGTGGAAACTTTTAGAGGTGGGGCCTAATTGGAGTAAGTAGGTCATTTAGGGAATGTTCCTGAAGGGTATATCTTGTCCCTAGCCCCTTTCTTACTGCCTCCTAGCTTCCCAGCTGCCACTGAGGTGAGCAGCTCTGCTCCACCTTGTGCTCTTACTATGATGTTCTGCTTTTCCAAAGGCCCAAAGAGGTGAGTAAAGAAACCATGGACTGGAACCTCTGAAACTGCGAACCACAAATAATTTTTCTCCCTTTAAGTTGATTTTCTCAGGTATTTTGTCACAACAATGGAAAGCTAACACAAATAATCAATATAAAGAAATCTCACAGTTTAAATGAGGCTTAATAGAAAAATAATAAAGAATAAGCCATTTTTAGTTCTTGAAACAAACTAGAAAATATAAGTAGTACCTAATCAGAGAAATGTGAGCACTGACTAGAAATCTATTATTTAATAACTTGGTAACAGGTAAGGTATGATAGTAGTATATGGTTATGTTAGAAACCATCCTCCTCTTTTGTGGATATTTATAGAGATATTTACACATTTAAAAATGTTTTGTCTGAGATCTGCTTTAAAATATCTAAGAATTGGGTTATGGATAAAATAAAACAATGATTATAAATTGATCATTGTTGAAGCTGTGTAATTTGTTCATGGGGTTCCTTATATCATTGTATTTTGTATATACTTGAAAATTTCAAAATAGAAAAGGGAAAAAAAATCAGACTGTTCACTGGGGCCCCATATCAGAAGCATGAAGAAATTCCAACCAAGCCACACAATTAAGAGAAACATAATCCCAGTTCATTTATAGATCCAAGGGCATGCAAATTCATAATCACACAGACATATAGATATACACATATCACATATCTTACTTCTTGGTGTATCCATGTCTTTGCTCCTTAGTCAGATGCAGGATAGTAGCTTAGGGATAATTTTTGTTAATTTATTGTTTGGATTACTTATCATGACTGTTTATTTTCTAAGTATAAGGAGGACCTGAGCATTTCTACAGAAAGAAGACATCAATTTAAAGTAAAACATTAAGAAGAAAAGCAGCATGATTCTGAAGGAGGTAGAAAGAGTGAGATCAGGGGACCAAAGTTTGCCATAGGAAGTGACACTGAGGGGAAAATGAGGGAACTTGGAAGATACACTTGGTAATTTACTGAGACTGATGGGTATTGAAGACAGTAAAGATAATGTGGAACAACCATCAAGGCATATGATTTAGTGAAAAGTGAATAAGGACAATGCTAAGTAGTGATGAAGATGCAAGTAATGTTATCAATGTAGTATGTATGTGAAAGATAAAGACATTGAGAATTGTCCAAAAGGGCAATGGATTCATTTTTGCATTTATGTGGTTCTGTTGTTTTTGTTCAATTTTTATTTTTAAACAGAGAGGAATGAGTAGCAAGTGTTTCAATTGTAACATTTATAACAGGGAAATATGATTATAAAAATTATATTTTTTATGTTGTATACATTTTCTAAGGCAACATGCCCAATAGCTTGTATAATTTATTATTTGATTTTAATACTTTGCAATAGATTGGAAATGTAAATATTTCTTCTTTTACTGTGTGAAATTCTGGAACAATCAAGGGTCAATCAACGAAGACATCAAAAAGTAAAAACCTCACATTTTAGAATTTTAATAGATACTCCTGCTATTTACAAAAGAATAAAGATGATCAGTTAAATGTATGTTTCCATGTCCATCTGAGAATAATGCCTCAACAAATAGCTATCAACACTTAGGAGAGGAAGCTTAGATATAATGATATTGCATAATTTAATAGGGCAAATAGCTACAGGGTAATAACATTTTAAAATAGAAAAACCTAAAATAAGATCTCTGCTATCCTGAAAGCTCAGACAATGAGTCAATCTGGATAACTGAGGGTTTATACATTGCAAGTAGCAACATTTTTTTCTTAGAGATTTTGTACAGAAATGTTTTGCAGACATAATATATGCATTGCTGCCTTCATAAAGACAATGCATTGAAAATACATTTTTGCTGATTCATATAATTATTGTGATCATCGAGTACTGTGTTGTGCTCTCGAGATCCATAGGGCATAATGGGCTGTGTGTACTTCCTTTTTCTCTAAATAGATCCTAACTGCTCTATGCTTCAAGCTCTTTCTTATTTTAAACATTCATTTTAAAATATTATTGAAATTATTCTAGTGATATGATCAGCACATGGCCACTGAAGAATACTGTAAGAAGAAAGAAGTAAAAATCACCCACAACACTATGGCAGAGCCACAAAGACTGTTAATATTTTGGTCTATTACATTCCTATTTTTGTAAGCAATTATATACATATATTTCACAAATTTAAGATCAATTATGAACAGTTTTGTATCCTATGCTTTTTTAAAGATGTTGTCCACTTTGATAATTAGTTCATCTCCTCCACTGCAGTCAGGATATTAGCTATCACTTCTTAGTATTGCCAGTGAGTCTTAAAATCTCTCTACCTTCCAATATTGTATGCTGCTTCTCATGTATAGGTGGGTGAGAAAAAAACAAGAAAATCAAATTTTATAGAACTGTGTAACTTAAAAGTAAACAGATTTTGAGTGAGGGCCTCAGAAGGCTGTTTTCTGATGTTGCTTAAGGACTTGATCAGATTCCTTTTGCCTTTTAAGGGATATTTTTGTTTTTGCTTACTTTCAGGTTTATGGCCATATTTTGAAAAGATAAATGGCATTTCCAAGCAGGTACAGTTGCTGGAATAGCTGGATTTCAGAGAGGTGAAGTGTTACTGGGCAGCAATGCTAAATAATATAAATTTGGTGCATGAGTCTGACCTGCCATCTTTCTCACACATACACACCTACACAAAGGACCCTCGTTTAAACTTGTATTTGCTGAATAAGCAGTAGTAATCTGTGTTATCTTTCTTCAGAAGAACTAATCACTTTTATATTGGCATTCCCATACTATTGCATACTTAATTCAATATTAACTGTTATCTTACTATATTATGCTAGGATGAATCACATGAAATGAATGCTTTTGTAGGTGAAAAATCTATAATTTCATATGGCTCAACCTAACAGTTTATTGTGGCTCTCTTTCCCACACTAAATAGTACATTCCTTTGGGGTAAGTTACATCTTCGTACTCTCAGGGTCTGATTATAATAAATATTTTAAAATATTTATTTAAAGAATGTAAATATATTTTTATGAAGTAAGCATATATGTATATATATTCACATTTAGAATGTGAATATACATGAAATTAGTATACCTATTTACATTCCTTAATAATAATTTTGTCCCATTACTCTGGACCTACAAAAACCTAAATTGAGCAATGAATTTACCACTTACGCTAACTTTGAAATAATCATTACGGTTTCAAAGACATATTCTTTTGAGAAAAGTATAGATGAAGGATGAAAGTACCTAGAAATGGTGTGAATCTACAGCATGTACAACCAGAGAAATGAAAAGTTGTACCCCATTTGTGTACAATGAATCAAAATGCATTCTGTAAAAAAAAAAAAAAAGAAAAAATAACAAAAAAATTTTTAAAAAGTGTTTGGAAACACTTGTAAAATCATTGTGAAAATGGCATAAACTGCGAAAGTTATCTCTACCAAATGTTCAACTGAACAAAATATTACATATATAACTGATATATAATATAAGATGCATTCATGAAAGGATTTTCTAGAACTAAGTTGTCATTTTATTTCAAAGAATGCACCGCATTTCAAATTATCAATGGTGGAAAATAGCTGTCCTATAAATAGGACACTGGGACAATGTATACTGCATAGTAATGTGCACCACACTGCCTAGAGGTTCTGGGCCACAGAAATGATGCCTACCTGCCCTTGTTATTATCTACATTTTTGTTCTCATTGGTAACAGATATATAAGGTAAAAATTATGATTATGTTTTCCAACCTATTTTAATGTACCTGTGTCACTGAAATATTTGCAGAATTGAAAACATGGGACTTAATGGAATTGTATTATGTGAAAATGCTTACAAAATTAAGTGAAAAGGTAGGATACACAAGTATGTACATAGTATACTACAAACTGAAAAATGCATAAAATTACAAAGTAGAAGAAAATAAACCAACATGTTAATGGTCATTGTTTCTGGATATTGAGACTTTAGATATTTTTCATTGTTCTTATATTTTAAATATTTCTAAATTTAAGCATGCATTATCTTTTATAACATAAAATATCCTAGGAGAGAAAACTATATGATAGTAACACAGTTCAAATCATTTGGTTAAAGAAAGAGGGAAGATAAAAGGGATATGTAATTGACAAAAGAGAGCATACATTTATTTACATAATTTATTCATTCACTCAACTAGTCTTTTCTGAGGACATACTATGTGCTGTTTATGCTCCAGGTACATAAAATTATTAGACAATACCTGTGATTCAGAAAAACTTCAGAAGTCCATTTTCATTATGTTTTGTGTTTTACCTCTGATAAAATGAAATCAAACTGTATCATTTTAGTCTATTTTAGACTATTCTGTCACTAACCATTTTGGAATACTATAAGGATCTCTCTTTATGTGGCATAATTCCTTTCCACAGTCATATTCATCATAATCAAAATCAAATATAAAAAGAGAAAAAAAGAACTTCTAGCCCTTAAGAGTAAAAATCCATCCTCAATCATTTCTCAGAATGGTCTAACTCTAGACGAACTCAGCAGGAAATTCCAGTATCATTTTTTTTATAGCCTACTGAATTTGTCATTTGAAGACAATCCCTAGACGCTGATAGCTTCTATTCATAGATTTCATGAAAGCAAATGAAAAGCTAAAATATTAATTTATACTTCTGCTTCCAACAGACCTATGATGGCTATGAACCTTCTAATCACAAGATTTAAAAAATGTATTTTTCTTTAATAATGGACACATATCAGAACAACATGAAAATCTTTATGAAGATATTACTAGAAGTATGAACAAGCTATACTTTTTAGAATGCATAATCAATTATATTTGTTTCTTTTTTAAAGAAAACATATTAAATTTGTTTTCTACTTCTAACTAAAACAATTGAATCTTCACCCTATCAAAGCAAAATCGTGGTAGGATACTTTAATTTTTTTTTCCTAAATTGAAAACTAATCAGACAAAAAAATTACTAAGCTCCTGGAGCTGCTTGTCCTTGATCCAAGATAATTTTTCTTTCAAAACTTTCACTGCAAAAGCACAGGCTAGCCAGGAGAATAAAACATTCTCCAGATTATAGACATAGTCACAAAAAACAAAAAGAAGACAAAGAAATGTAAAGTTAAAGCCAGGTACTGGCAATAATTCCATTGTTTTGAAACTTGTAATAGCAGAAGCAGTAGGTTTAATATTAATTAGTTAGAACCTGGAGCCTAGGGGGAGTGATATTTTAAAATAAAATTTGTTCTAATTGTTCCACTTAGAAAATATCAGATTTAGTCTATATTGAAAGTGTCTAATAGGCAATGAAACTGGAAATTCAATATATTATATTTACTGCTATTAATTAAACACTTCATAAATTCTGGCTTACATTTCAGTTGTTCATTACCATAATCAATTATAAATAGAACTAATAATATTTTACCTCTATATTTAAAAGTAAAATAATCTTAAAACAAAACTTATCTCACATCACATTTTCTTAACCATCAAAATCCTATTTGAATTTTATCTAAGAGCACCAGTTTGAATACTAGATCCCTATACCCCAGTGTTTCCCTTTCTAACATAATGACAGTCCAGTAGTTGAGAGCCATGTTTCCTCACAATTTTGTTCAAGAAGAGACAGATAATGTAGGTACATATAGAATTACACAGAGCCTTTTGAATTACTGTACAAAATCTGAGTTGTGTTCTAGCAGTAATAGGAAGCTGCTGAAGCATTTAAGTGGCATTGATTTAACATAGTAATTATAATCTTTAAACATCGTTATGATTTGGTTATGAGGTATCTTCTAAAAACTTCTCTTAGTGAAGGAATGTTCAAAGGTTAAATGACTAGCTTATGATAGCTACAACCTAATCTGTGTATTAATCCATTTGATGGAATAATAATTTGAAATCACTACTGTACTGGGTGGTAACTGTAGGCTGGGGTTTGACTGGAAAAGGCAGGTCACTGAGGGTATGCCCTTGGGGATTATATCTTATTCCCAATAACTTACCCTATCTTTCTATTTCTCAGCTTCCCAACTATCAGGAGATGAACAGCTTTCCCTGCAATACCCTTCTGCCATGGTTCTATTCCTCATCTTGGGCCCAGAACAATGGAATCAGCTGACTGTGGAAGAAACCTTTGAAACCATGAAACAGCATAAACCTTTTCAACTTCAAGTTGTTTCTGTTCTTATTTTGGCCACAACAACAAAACACTGTATAACAAAAACACTTTAAAACTGTTTTACTTCAAAGTAAATACATTTTAAAAGTTTAGGAGAGTTTCACAGTCACCATCTCACTTTTCTTCACAGTCACCATGGGAAGTAAGCACAGTACCCTCATTTATGATTGACTTATGAGTTAATTTATTAAAGTATGGTAAATGTGCTATCAATATGAACATTTTCCAAAGTTTCAGTGTCAAAACTTATTCTTTTTTGTAGGGGGAGTTGGGTGGATTGATAATAGATTTTTTAGCGGGTATTACTTTTTTCCTTAATTACAAATCTTCCCTTCTTTTAAAAAAGTATAGACCATTGTATAGGAGAATTATTCTGTGACTTAAAGCTGTCACTCAAAATGGGCAGTACATCTTAATGAAGGGTGCTAATCGCATTACTATTCTGTGCTACCAGAGAAAAGCATAGCATGAAGGTATGTTAATAAGAGATACAGGCTATAATTATAGCAGTTCAGTAAATTGTGGGACTTAAGAGCTCCCAGATTCTCCTGGGAAATGAAAAGAGAAAGAAAAGAGTCAATTCAATTGAAGGGATCAGGGCAGGCGTTACGGGGAGGTGAGGAAAGCAAAAGGAGAAAGTCTATGACCTAAAACAGTCCAAGGAGAAAATGGGAAAAATAGGAGAATGGTACCTAGTGCTCTTACTGGACACCAAAGGAGCTACATACATGCACATATAATATAACTCCTTTTACCAAGTCCAATTTTCAAAGAGGCTTTTATAATTAAAATGCACCCCACCCCATGTTTAAAAGAAACAGCCAAGCTTACAATTCTAAAGCCATTTTTTCAAGGATATTGAAGGTTAGAGATTGTATACATACAAACTTAAAGCATGAACTGATGCCCCTTAGGTTTGAACCACTGTGAAAGCTGAG
The DNA here is from genome assembly GCA_020662805.1 of Glaucomys volans. Classification (NCBI taxonomy): domain Eukaryota; kingdom Metazoa; phylum Chordata; class Mammalia; order Rodentia; family Sciuridae; genus Glaucomys; species Glaucomys volans. The sequence continues at coordinate 277,134 of JAJEJO010054049.1, forward strand.
CTATATAACATGATTTTATAGTATCTTCTTTGATTTTTACCTCTTGATACCCATGTGTAACTTCCATTAACATTAAAGTGCAGATTTATATATACTCACTAGTGGGCATGTTTATTTTTATTGAAAGAAAAGGATCCAATAGCCACCATTTATTTTCAGGGAATGTAGAAATTGAAGAGTAGCATAAAAGTCTTTTTCATTTTAAAATCCTAAAGTTTATTTACTACCTTTCATCTAGATGCCACAGCACTCAAGAAACTTGAACTGATATTCACACAATACATAATAATCGCTTGATGCACTACAAAAAAAAGGGCAGCTGCTTCTTAGGCTTATCCATGCTAAATAATGCTGAGGACAGTACATGATAAATACCATAGCCAATTGAAATTGCATAAGCAATTTTAGTAAGTACAATAAAAGACATACAGCATCATTCAATGTTAAGTGTTTTCATAAGCAATGGTGAGAGGTGCTAACCCAGGGCACAATGGGACTCTCCAAAGGGCACCATGGTGGGGCTCATTCAGATACAGGTCCCCCCATCACCTTTTGTTCCTTTGGCTACAGCTCTCACTCCTTGTTTGTCATTTGAGTGGGGATTTAGTCAGATGAAATTCCCTAGGATTATAATAGGAATTGTTTTGTTAAAAGCCTGGTAACCGATTGAAAATGCTAACCTCCTCCCCCACCACTCCCCAACAGTTTTTCTTTTGAATGGCCATCAGTTGTTTCACAAAATAAAATATAACTATATTATGTATAGTTGTTTACCTGCTAGTTACCAGGAAATATTTAGTTTTATTGCTTTAATTACAAAAATCATAAAATAAAATGCATATGTAATAAAAACAGATTATTCAACAAATACCTGTTTTCAAATTGCCTTGGGACAGTTTATGGAGTGGTTTGGCCTAAGCAATTACTAAAACCAGATTTGAATGCTATTATAAATAGGAATAGGATTTCCTTACATAACCAGTATTTATATTTATCAATAAAAGCTGAGACTTAGAGCTTGCAGTTATAACTTTGTGGGGAAAGCAGGGCAAATTTATTATCTGTGATCCCTTCTTTATCTCTCCCTATTACATCTGGGACAACTTTTAGTACTTAGGTGATATGACTAAATCTTATTAGTGGAGGTTTTTTCTATTTTAAGTGCAAGTCTGGCATTAAAAAAATCCCAAAGTAAAAAATTAACATAGCAAATGTCAGGAAATTAAGCAAATTAAAAGATACTGTCAATAGCATGCAGCACTGTCAAAGGACTAATAACCCTAGTTAAACAGTACCAGTAGTTTTGAAAGTAGATACCAAGGCAAGAGAGACATTTAATGTCAAAGCATAAAAGATATTTAGAGTACAATAGATATTATATTAAGCCATCAGTCCTTTGATTATTCTTTTATCATTTGTATAGCTGACACAAATGGATACAAATAACAGTAAAAATCTGTGATTTTTATATTATCAGTTTGCACTGGTGCCATCTGTGAATTATAACCAGCACAGGCTTAAGATTCATTTCTAATGTAATGTATTTGCATATTTTTAAGTTAACTTATTTCAAAAAATATAAACTACAAAAATCGTTGATGATATTTAGCATTTTCAAAACAGGCTTATTTCTTTTTATTTTAACTTTCTCCTTCCATTATTGTTTACATGGCAGTTAGTCAGTATTACAAATTACTCATGTGGAATTCTATTACAATTAATGTAAAAGAATCATAAATGTGGAAAAAATAATTTTAATCTCATGTTAGTTTAAAAAGAAAAACATTAATATGATAGCAAAATATTAATTCCCTTGTTCTTCTAATGCAGTATCTCAACATTATTAAAGGAGCTAGAAGAGAACAATTTGGAGTACACATTGAATTTCTCAATTTAATAATGTAGATGTGGCTCAGTATAATCTAAAATTAATTTGAAGCTAGTAAAAAAGAGGTATTATTCTACTATGTCTATTTTGTTCTCTCCTATTCAAATATCACAAGTCATAGTATCTTCCAGAACATTATGCACAAAAGATTCAAATTAGATGTCAAAGTTGAATGAGTCAAGTTTGCCTTCTGTTATTTGAATTGGACTTAACTAATTTTTTCTATTAACTATTTTATAGAAAATCATTTTTCTCTTAATAAAACTGATAGCTCTGTAAAATGAACTTGAAAACTGCTAACCATTTCATAAGTAGTGTGATATTCAAATTGAAAACAAAGAAAATGACAAGTACGTTGGGAAAAGTTAGAAGAATCATATGAAGGATATGTTTTGGAGAGGGAGGGATAAATAAGTTGAGTCTCAGCCAAGTCCTGCCATTCTCTGCACCAAATAACAAGACAAATGAAAAAATTAAAATTAAAAAAAATCTTATTTTTTTTCATTTAGCCACACTGTAGTCCTATGGCTAAAGCTGTGATTCAAAGTGCTGTTTTCAATTTAGCTGCATTTTTTGATGTTTTACTGCCTGTGGAGTTCTTTTCCCTGGAGCACATCCATAGTTAAAGAACTACATGTAGAGATGACGTTACTATGACAGTATTCATAGAGCCCCTGCTTTGGGTTGCTTTTCTAATAGGAAGAATTGATTTGCAATTATTCATTTATGCTCCCTTGCCCACTCTCCATTATTCCTATGAACTGCATAGTCAACTGAGGTGAACTAAGTGGACAAAGAAGCAAAATGCTTTTAAAATCCTCACTGAGGCATTCACATCCTTTAGAAAAGGAAAATCTCTGAGACTAGCCCAGGAATAAAAGAACTTGGATCTACCTTAAAGCTGGAACTTCCCTGCTGAGAGAAACGGGAAGAAATGACTCTGCGTAATACGACTGCAGCTGCAATATTTCTGAAGTAGGACACTCAGAAAAGGGCACAAGCTATTAATGTTTCTAGAAGCATCACGTTTAATTCCTCTGCGAAAGATTTAGCAGCTTAGTGAAAAGAAGCAGCCTACGGGGGGTGAGGGGGGACTATGAAAGAATAGTTAGTTCTGCAAGGAAATTTGCTTAAACTAATATTAGAAAGAAAATAATTCAGAAACAGTTGCCTCTAATAATCTCATACCCCAAGGCTAGAAGAAAAGGTCATAGCTAATTGGTACAAAAGCAGCTTTGGACACACAGTTAGGAAATGAAACTCTGTGATGAATTTCACCCAACCGCTACCCTTTTTACCTTCAATTATGCCAGGACATGTACCACATATTATGGATCACAGAAAAGAAGCCATAAGACGTCACACTTCAAAATTGAGCTTCTATTCTCCCCACCCCACATTTAACTTTTATAACCCAGTCAGTTAGGAGAACAGAACCTATTTGATGGTCAAGAACAGAAGTTAAGAAGCAGTTTGAAGTTATGCATAATAAAAATCTTTTGCATAATTTGATTTTGAAAAAATCACAAAGATGCTACTTTACAAGTGCCATGCTTCATTGTAGGTAAACAGATAAATGTACACACAGAAGAGTTTCACGTCTAACTCCAAGTTAAAAACAAAAAAGTAAATGAGCATTGGTATATATTTCAAAATGTCAGAGAAACATGTTAAAATATCAGTTGGCTTATAAGGGAAGTGCTTTTATTTTTTGTTTTTGTTTTACATGCCTTAATAACCAAAAACTTCATTTGGAGTGGAACTTAATTATGACCTATTCCAGTAGAAACTAGCATTTTATTTTATTGATTTTGGAGAGACAAATTAAAAAAAAATACTAAATCTACCAACTGCTCTACTTATTGAATTCTAGAACTTTCTCCTTTTCATTGAATACATTTGTACCTGTCAAACTGTCAATAAACGTGCACTGTGGTTGGAAGAACTTTCATGAAAACATATTTTCCCCTTTGAGTTTTTTTTTAAGAGAGTATAATAGAAGTTCATTGGGTTAGACAAAGGGGAATGAAGGAAAGGGAGGGGGATGGAAATAGGAAAGAGAGCAGAATGAATCAGACAAAACTTTCCCATGTTTTTATAGGAATAAATAACCAGTGTAAATCTACATCATGTTCAATCACAAGAATGGAATCCTATTCAGAATAAGTTATATTCCATGTATGAATAATATGTCAAAATATACTCTACTGTCATGTATATCTAAAAAGAACAAATAAAAAATTAGAAAAAAGATTGTATAATTTGTTGAGAGTGAGATAATTATATAGTCATTTTGCAAATGTCTATACTAATTGATGAAAGCACTGGCATAGCAATACAGAAGGTTGCTTGTCTACTTGATGCCTCATTCACCATCGCATGCACTTGTAAATCCCAATTATGATGAGGTCATTAAAAATAAGGGCTGGGAGCCAAGAGTTCCATCCAGAAATTTTTCTCTATCCCTTTCAAACATCCTTCATTGTTTCACTCTGCTACTAAGACCAGAATAATTTCCCATAAAGAGAGCATTTATTTGGAGCAGTATGTATTGTCAGTCTTGTCCTCCCCCGCAAACAGTTTTGTGAGCAAGGTAAATGAAAAAAACAGGACTGTTCTGAAGCAGGTGAAGGGAAGTGTCAAAGTGGTATGCAAAGGGTCCCAAGAAGTTGAGAGAAAAATAAAGAAATTGGAAACCTCATGATAATCTACACTGTACAGAATCTGCATGGACAGTATTCAGTTTGACCACAATATTTTTTCTGTGCTTTGAGTCTTCCCCTCCCAGGAAGTTTCAGTTCTAAATAAGCCATGCAAACTAATCAATAGTATTTATGGCAACTGAAAAATATTCAAATTGCTAGATGGGGTATTTTTCTTCCCATGTGTCTTTCCTAGTTTTATCCCACCTCAATTCAACATTTTATTATTATCTCTAATAATTTCCTAAAAACTCATGTTGGGACTTCATTTCTAATTTTATTTTCTATCTTGGCCCATTATTCTCTAATTTGTTATACCCAGTCACTAAGGATGGGCATCTTCTTGGTGACTTCATGTTGAGGGGGGGTTTGGATGATTGTTAGTTAACTGAGATTGTGTTAATGTGGTGTTAAAAAGTTCATTTAAACTTGGACAAGTCCTTTTTCTTTTGAATTCAATAATATTTATGTTTGACACCAATCATCTGTTGGTACAATAAAGTAAAGTAGGAAAAAATTACATATAAAGCACCATCATTTTTCATTATCCTGTCAGTGAAGGTAGAACTGATATACACAACTGAGATGATGTCACAAATATAACTACAATGAACACTGGATTATCCACACAAAATTGTACTGGTTACTCATAGGTAAGCTCCACATATTTAAATACACTCTATTATTTTATTATGAAACAAAATAAACATAAACACTTTTGATCAATAGCCATTAGGCTGCTAGAGCTCTAATCGGTATTATAATATTGCAATAAAGGAGAAATCCATGTACAATAGTATTAACTTTCTAAACAACTATATGATAATTGTATCTGTGCTTTTGTGTTTTTCATTTCTTTGTGTCCAGGATATACATTGACTTTCTGAAACCACTGCAGAGTTGTAAATAATGTATGAAATAAAAAAAATTCTTGTTCATTGCCCAGAGAGTACTGTATTACTTGTAGTACACTACATCTGTGCTAGACAAACAATATAACAGACCAGTAAAGCTAAAATCTCAAGCTAAAACCTTCCCATGTGGAAAGGGAAAACACCTTCCTGGATTCCAGAAGTCCCTCAAACAAACAGTTTAAATCCTTAGAATGTTCCTACATATTAGAAAAAAACCCTTAAATTTCAGAATGATCTGTTCTCCTGAGTAATTCAGCTAAAAGTTGGAAAAGCAATTAATTACTTAATGCTATTCAAGGAAGATTCACTAACTTCTGTCTGCTTCTGTCTTACAGAGTTTATTTGTAAAGACTGATGAGAAGATATGTAAAACTGAAACAAAAGGTTTATACCTGTCATTCTATTTTTCCCTTGTTTTTGCTGGTAGTATTTAGGAATTTTGCCTTCTAAATAGCTAGGTGGGATGCAACAAACTAGGATTGAAGTTAAGAAGGACAAAGAGGTGGCAGTCAAATGAAAGCACAGAAGAGGTAAGAATAAGAGTAATGACATATAGTTATATTTTGTTTGTTATATAAAGTTGGCATTTTTCTTCACTTGTCAAGCCTACACATTACTGAAGAGAAAGGTCATATGAAGGTAACATACATAGGACATTCAAGTTTGCCATAAAATAAACTCAGCTTTAATGGAATTCCATTTACTATGATGTAGAATGAAATTTCTATTTCCTTCATCCCTCAAATTTCAAACTTCAGAGATAGCTTTTGGTACAATATATTGAAAAGGCTTTCTTGTAGATTCAATATTATTTGATAATTGTGAAGTATTCACCAACCAGTTATCAAGAGCATATACTATATTGAGTTATGTACAACATGTTAAAAATAAATCACAAACTTTTAATAGCAAAATACAATTATAATCTTTGTAGTATTTTAAAAATTTCTATCATCTATATCTTGAAGAGAGTTGGCATTGACCATAACCCTAAAAGCTTTCTTGGGACAAGGGACTGTACTATCCTGAGTATAAAGTATTTGGGCTCATTTTTTTGCAAATGCAAATGATACTGATGAATTATCAAAGAACATACCCACTGTCCTGGACCTTCCTCCCTCCCTTCTTCCCTTTCTTCATTCTTTCACCTTCTCCCCCTATTACTTTATTGGGCACAAGGAAAGGGACAAACAGGAGTGAGGCTCAAATTTTAATACACAGAAGAGGTATGACCAAACGTATAACAAAAATTGAAGGGCCAGGAGTAAATTCATTTACAGGTAAATCCAGCTGTGTTTGGCCACTGGGCCAGCAATTGTAACTGTTGGAAAGAAAGCAGAGCTTACAATTTTTAACTTCTTTAGGAAAATACGAGTATGCCAATGAAACTATATGAGAGAAATGAACCCACAGTCAAGGCCACCAATTAAAACAATGATTTTCCTTCAGTTGTGAGAGCATTTCATTTTCTAGGAAAGTTTAGGTCCTTATGACAATCTGATTAATACCTTGTGAGGTATTTTTGTAGTTGTAAACGCACAAAGCGTCTGCTCACAGTAGACTGATATCCATGAATTTGACAAATAGGGTCCCAACCATTTATTTCTGACTTGAAGGTTTGTAAATAATCATGTAGTTGTGTGAGCTTAGCTTCCAACATTAACATGTCTGTGAATTATTGACATAGATTTAAAACTACTAAGAGAAATGCATTACTGCATAATAATTACTTGTCCTAAGTTCTCCCACATTCCAGTATCTAAAGGAAGCCTGCTATATTCACTTTCTCAGAAAAATCAACTAGATTTGACCTTATCTCCTACTGTCCTGTAGAGATCACCAATGAAGAAATGCGCAGCAGAGCTGAATATATTGTTAGGAGAACAGGCAAGCAAAAAATGATTGAAATTTGTAGAGAACATCATCAGTGCTTGCTTAGAACAATTTTGCATATAAATAGGCCATAAATGGTCTATATTCAATTTGTTCACTAGTTGTCAAAGAATGATCAAGGACAGACTACATAGCAATCTTCTATTTCTAGCATCTTTAATGCAAACCTAAATCTTACTAATCAATACATGTGTGTGTTCCAAAAATAAAACTTCATGAAATGAATTGAAAGCAAAACAAACAATAAAACCCAAGCAAAAATCATATAACTAACACAGGCACACATTTAATTGTATGATTCTTATGAAATGATTTTTAAAACAACTCTAAATTAAATGGTCTTAAAAATTAACAGCGTTTTAGAACTCAATGCAGTTTGACAACTCTCACCTCCTCACCTCAATACACTCTTCTAATACTGTTTTTGTTAAGGTGAACCAATGAATTCCTAATAGTTAAATTTAATGGATTATTTTCAATCCTCATTTTATTGATACTCTCATTTACATTTTTTTTTTTTTTTTTTGGAACCAGGGATTGAACTCAGGGACACTTGGTCACTCAGCCACATCCCCAGCCCTATTTTGTATTTTATTTAGAGACTGGGTCTCACTGAGTTGCTTAGGGCCTCGCTAAGTTGCTGAGGCTGGCTTTGAACTCGCGATCCTCCTGACTCAGCCTCCAGAGTCGCTTGGATTAGAGGCGTGCGCCACCACGCCCCGCGTTCTCATTTACATTTGATGCTATACTTTTTCTTTGAAAAGTTCTACTCATTTGGCCTCTGTGATACCATGCTGACTTCCTTCTTGTATGTCCATATCAATCCCTTCGTGTTCTCTTTTATGGGCTCCAGCTTCCAAACTAATCCAATAAATGGATAGTTTTCAATTTTGGAGGATATTAAAATCTCCAAAATAACTTTTAAAGTATGCTGCTACCCAGGATTCAACCCCACAGACTCTGCTTTAATTGGTTCAGAGAGAAATTGGATGTATTTCTTAAAAGTACCTCAAAGTGATTCCATTGTGGGGTCAGGGCTAAGAACCAGTGCCATAAATATTTTCTCCAGGGTTCGGTCTTTCCTCTACTGTTCTACTTCTTCTTTTCAGCTTATCTTCCCCACTCTCATGTTTATAGCCATCATCTGAATCTTGGTCACATCCCTGAGACTCCTGGTATTCACTACTAATTATCATCCAGAGTAATCAAAGAGCAATCAAGCTAACTCACACAGCTGACAATACTAAGTGGCTGGCCTAAGGAGTGTTTGATTTGTCTCTTCCCTGCCACATCCTTTCTTCACATAGGTACTATAACCAACCCGCCCCTGACTTTCACCACTTACAAAACTGTCAATTCTACAATTGACAAACGTTTTCTAAGGATGATTCCCATAGTTTTTGTTGCCTTCTGCACCTTGCTCCCTCCCCATTTCTACTCAGTGAAATGAAGATCTCTTTTCAATCCCCAACCCTCTCTCTCTAGGGATCACAAACGATCTTCATTTTAATTTAAGAGAGTTAGAGAGTTAAAGTTCTGCTTTAGAAGGGAATGGAACACATTACGCAATGAATGTGAAAGTGCTTTGTTCCCTGTGTAGCACTAGGTATTCTAGAATGCTAAGGATTTTAGCTGCATCACACAGTATATGCTCAATAAACATGACTGAATTAAGGGGAGGTGGTCACATATCTGGAAGAAAAATTAGGCCTAATAATCATTTACTGGCAAATGCACGCAAGATTTTTGAAAGCGTTTAAAGTTTCCTGTCATAATCTCTTACACACAAATTATCTTTTCATTCCCTTTAATTTCCTTTCTTTAAATCTCAGCATTCATGGTACAAAAGACATTCTTCCTTATTTAATCCATTAGAGCTCTACTGCAACAAACTTTTCATCATTGCCACTATACCCCTTTATATTTCCGACCTGTGTTTTTGCCATTTTCTTTTATCTGAAATGTCTTTTCCTCCTGTTCTCTCTCACACAAACTACTACTCTTCCTTGAAAACACAATTCACATGCTACTTTCAGTATGAAACTTTTCTGAATAGGCATTTAGTTGCTATTTTAGCACTTTGTATACACTCATAGCATTTATATCATATATAATAATCCCTCCATTTCCATGGGTTCTGCATGTGTGGATTTAACCAACCATGGATCAAAGACAATCAAAAAAAACAATATCATTGGTATTAAACTACAGACCTTTTTCCTTATTATTCCCTGAAATATAACAACTATTTACATAGCATTTACATTGTACTAGGTAAAAGTAATCTAGAGAATACTTAATGTATTTGGGAGGTAGAAGCATATGGGTGGGAGGATGTGCATAGGTTATATATATGCAAATGCTTCACCATTTCATATAAGGGATTTGAGCATCCACAGATTTGGGTGTCCACTGGGGGTCTTGGAACCAATCCCTGGTGGTTACTGAAGGATGACAGTATATGTCTTTCCCATGAGATTCTATGTTCTTGAGGGCAAGAAGCATTCTTTTTTTTTTTTTTGTGGTGCTGGGGATTGAACCCAGGGCCTTGTGCTTGCAAGGCAAGCACTCTACCGACTAATCTATATCCCCAGCCCAAGAAGCATTCTTTATCCCTCTTTGCTTTCCAGGGTACTAGCACTGTTGCCTAGCTCCTAGTAGTGGATCAGTTAACTATTATTTGGATGAATGCCATGATTTTGTTGCTTATTTGCTTGCATTACATTTTTTGGTAGATTTTAATTGTACAGTAGAACATAATGAAGGTACTAGAGACTAAATGGTGTTTGGTGGACTAGAAGGATTTTAGCATTTTCAAAGTAGACACTGAGGAAACTCATGGGAGAGAGCTCATCATGAGGGAGAAAGAAGTAAACAGCTTAGAATGAATGATCAGCTTGGCCTACTACCAATAAAACAATAATAAGCACAAGGGCATCAAGGAATGCTTGAGTGCTGCATGGGATTTGCCATGGGCTTATCTTTGGACCTTGCCTAGTGGGGCCATATCCTAGGAGATCAAGAGGGCTATAATTTAAAACTGTTTCTACAAAAATGCCTGTAAGACTTTGAGGCTTAAGCAGTACTACTGTGGTACACAGGTGGAATGCCTTCCTAAAAGAAGAGAGAAGTACACCCTGTACGCACTTTGCCCAAGACCATTGTCAAGATCTGAGATTGTGAAGGCTTGAGGGTCCCAGCTGCTACAGAAAGCAGCAGGTATGGAATACATGGTATTCTATGTGGAAGTGGAGGAACAGTAGCAGGTACTTGTCTCCATTTCTGAAATGCTTCCTGAGAACTTTCAGAAATGCTTCAGAGGTCCTGAATGAGTATGAGAAGACAAGAGCCAGCACAATTTGGGCTTTGTTATTTATGTGAAGTAGAGAAGCCCGGGGAAATGTAAGTTTTGTTTTGTTGGGAAGTTATTTTTCTATAATACTTAGAGCTTGTTTTTCCCTCTGTAGTATATGCCAATTGTGTCTTGTCCCCTCTCTATTCTCAAATGGTATGTTATACCTTCTCATTTATACTGTTATCTTGCTGATACATAAAACTAAGATCATGTGTCTCCTGAGTTTCTTCTGTTTTTTGGAACTCAGTTTTCTTGGTTGCCTGTGTGGTTCTAAAACCAAAATACTTATTCTGTTTCTTGGTTTGATTTCTTCATAATGCTTCTCTTGTGAGTTTTATGAATGACTAAAACTATATATAAAAATCTAGTCATAGCCCAAATAGCTAAGTGAGATATCTACCTATTGCTGAGAAGCCCATTTATATTTATTTATAGTAGGCAAGGAAAGAAGTCAGTTGGTTGGGGGACAACAAGCAAGCTCTAAGTAGCTATAGTTATTTAGTAATAAAACTGATGTGGTGTTGTGCATTTGAATTTTAAGTGTGGTTCTCACTCCTGTGAGGTCTTCTCTATATACTTCTTTTCCCTACGTTTGATCTTATAATGACAAAGTAAGGAATATTGATGGGCAATTGTTTACCACATGGATTGTAAACATATGGGACTCATTACCTTAAGTGGTAACAGAGAGAGTCAAGAAAGATTTATCAAAATTCATAGATAATAGGTCCATACTAGGTTGTCAAGGGAAAATAAGATATTCCTTTCACCCACCAAACTTCCAGAAAGAATGGGCTATATGCCAGGAACACAAAGGATAGAGGAGAGGGATTTGGGGAAGTTCCTCTAACTCCAGTGCTTCACAGGTACACTATTCCTATCTTTATTACAGAACAGAAAATTGCATTCTAATTCAATCACAAAGTTTATATTCATGCTTTCCTGAACAGTATGTGGGTCCTTCAAGGCAAGTATCCTGTTTGGTTTTGCATCCTCAGCACCTAAACCAGTATATGGCACTGAGGAAGCATTCAATCAAATAATTTAACTGTTACATAGCTTCACCACCTACTCACTGTGGAGCTCCTACATTCTGGGTCCTAGTTCCAATGCAATATTGAAATGACATTCTTTAAAAAGAATGAAGGAACTTTAGATTATGTAGAGGGAAATGAGAGGGGGAGGTGGCAGGGGTATGAAAAATGGTGGAATGAGACAGACATCATTACCCTAGGTACATGTATGATTAACAAGAATGATATGAATATACATCATGCAGAACCATAGAAATGAAAAGCTGTACCCCATTTGTGTACAATGAATCAAAATGCAGTCTGTAAAAATAAAAAAATTGAAATAAAAAAATATATATATTCTATATTATTGGGCTGGGAATGTAGCTCAGTGCTAGAGCACTTACCTAGCAAGCACAATGCCCTGGGTTCTATCCCCCACACCACACACACACACACACACACACACACAAAATGACTAATGATGTTAAACATACTTTCATGTGCTTGTTGGTCATTTTTTTAAATTTATTTTGATTCAATGTACACAAATGGGGAACATCTGTTGTTTCTCTGGTTGTACACAAGTAGAGTCACACCATTTGTGTAATCATACGTGTACACAGGGTAATGATGTTTGTCTCATTCTGTTATTATTCTTACCCCCCTACCCGATTTGTTGGTCATTTATATATCTTTTTGGATAAATGTCTATTCAGTTGCTTTGCTCACTTTAAATTAGGTTGTCTGTATTTTTGTTGTTGAGTTGGAAGAGTTTTATATATATTCATATTCATATATTGCCATTGCCAGATATATGGTTTGCAAATATTTTCTGTATGGACTGCCTTTTTGTATTCTTGAAAGTGTTTTTTGAAGCATAAAAGCTTTTAATAGTAATGAAAAAAAGTCATCAGAAAGCTCCCAATTAGAAATCATTGGTCTTAATTTGTACCCCATTTGTGTACAATGAATCAAAATGAAGTATGTAAAAATTAAAAAAAAGAAAGAAAGAAAAAAAAAAAACAAAAAAACTTCTCTTCCTTTGCTTCCAGGACAATGTCTGGATTCTCCTCCTACCTGTCCAACTGGTTTTTGGCTGTCTTCTTTACTAGCTCTGCTTTTGTCCCCTAAATGAAAGAATTTTCAAGGTTCTTTGACTCTCTTTTCTTCTTAATAATCCCTTTAAATAAAAAAAAAATCCCTCTAACAATATCTTCCATTTCCTTAGTATCACCAGAATGCTTAAATTCCCAAACATTTTGTCATGAAATCTACATACATATTTCTAAGAACCTTCTGGAAATCTTGACTTCAATACTCTGCTATCACTTTCAGTTTAACTTGTACCAAAATGAATTTCACTTCTTCAACTATCACCACTCCTTTTCCTTATCTTAATAGTTTAGTAACCTACCTGCCCTCCTAGCCAGTCAAACTCAAAACCCTACAGTTATTTTTGACTCTTCTTCTTCTCCCTCTACATTATCCCCCTTGACTAACAACATGACAGTAGATTCCTACTTCATTGCTTACACACCTACAGCTTAAATGTAATAATGCACAGCTTTCATCATATCCCTATGGCTGAAAAACCTTTATTAGACTCCCTTTGCCTAAAGAAATATATGCTACACCTTAGTCTCTCATTTCAGCACATAATGATGTGTCACCAGCTTCCACTGTTAAAATCCCTATTCATCCTGCAAAACCTTTTCCTCCATGATTATTTTTCCGATACACTAAGGCATGCTATCTTCTTCCTCTGAACTCACATAGTATGTTATTAATGCCTCTTGCTTGATAACTTTTATCTTCTGCCTTATACTGTAGTCTTTCTGTACTTTTTATCTTTCTTACTAGACACAAGGGTTTTATAACTAAGGAAATCTTATCTCTATTATTTCTGCATTTTCCATCACGTCTGGCATAGTTCCTTTCACAGAACAGATATACAATAAATCAATGATTATTTAGTGGGTCATTTCCTAATCTGAGTTTGACATTAGCAAAGTCTGTGATGTGGGCTAATGTTCAGCCAGTACATACTGGCTGTTCGGTTCAGTTCAGGTCAATCAGAGTAGTTATTTATTACTTACGCACATTCTTATTGGTTGGGGCTTGTACTATACCATTTACTAATATTTTTAATATCACTCCTAATATGGTAGTCTCCTTTCAAATGACATTTGGTGCTCTTAACTGAAACAGCACACTCAGCTGAATGAGCCAGAGACAATATCTGGGAGCTCTTTCTGATTTACCTAATGTCATGCCCTTGGGGAGGGGGAACAGGCTCAGTGTGGAAGAATTGTAATTTAGGCAAGTAATCATATCATTGATTAACGTCTTCATTTTCTAATAAAAAATACTAAATCCAGAATTGAAAACATTACAATTAGAAACACAATGGTAAGAACTCTGTATTTTACATAAGGCAGTTTCCATCTGTAAGTGATAATAGAAATGGCAAGCAGAAGAGAGTACATCCTTGCTGTTTGTGGAAATTCTGATGTAAAACTTTTTGTGTTATTTCTTTGTATTTTACTTCCCTTGGGGAAAATTCCATTCTTCATAATTTTGCTTTTCTGTTTTTATCGCATCATGTTGAAATGGAGGTTATTAGAAAGGAACAAGGATTCTCGTGTTGAGCAGGGGAAGTGTAACAATACCAAGTCCAGGGGAACTTGGAAAGGAACCAAAATCAGGTAATTAAGAAAGCAAAAACAACAGGGGATCTGCAGGAAAAGATGACCTAGCTAGGAAAGGTCAAGATAAGGAGGAAATCTGTAAAAGTTCCTGGCTCTGTCACTTCTAAGGAAAGAGGCATACAGACAGAAGAGGCTTTGGAAGACTTATAAACTGTGCCTTCCCCTCCCCTTCTCTTGTGTCCTATGCTTCTACTGATGCCCAAGATGTTTACTGTTCCAACTGCCTGTCTGCTGGTTTCTTTTTCCCTTTGGAAATTTGCTGTGGCTGTTGCCACTTGGACTGACTGCTGCAGCTAAATGCACCATTTTTGACTCCAAGAGTTTATGGGGCACTCCAGCTACAAACTAAAGATCACGATTTTGATGACTTGGAATCAGTAGTATAAAATTATACAGTTTGTGAATGTATTCTTGGTGTTTCACAGTTGACAACACTGCATTCCCCTGAGTATCAGGCTCACAGAAACCCCAAGGATTGATCTTTTTCCCAGTACAGCTTTTCTAGAAACAGTATAAGGTGTGAGAGTTATCAGGCAGGGGCCTGAGCAAATGCGTAGTTTTAAAATAAACAGACTAGAAAGAGTATGGTAGTCCTTTTATGGCCTAGAATAACATGCTTCTATTTATCAGTTGCTTAACAGAGAATTGAATTGATATAAAAATTATTATTTCAGTTTGCCTTTCACTGACTATTATTGTTCTGATAGTTCAACAAAGAGCAGTAAAGGTTTTTATTTTCCTTAAGAGGTGGAAGGTATTCTGATAGCATGGTAGAACATTCTCATTTTACAAAGACTGAGGATAGGTGGCATGACTGCCTCATAGTTGTAGATTAGTAGTGAGTGCTCTGGCATTCTGCCAGGCAAGAGTACCTTCAAAAATTTATTATGAACATCAAAATACAGATTTTCATTTTCTTGTCTCCAATCTTTTAAACTTTTTGCAGGCCACCTTCATTGTCTTAATATGCATAAAGCATTCTTGTACTCTATTCAAAACACTTCTCTCCTTTCCGCCAAATCTTATCTTTAGGCTAATCTCCACAGAGCCTCCATGAAGGGCAGAGATGGAATGTTATCCATTACCCCTCAGGATTCAATTGGCTTCTGCCGTGAACTTGACCATTGCCAAAAGCTTTCCTGGACAACTGCACTGGGTCCCTAAATTACAATGGTCTTGGAAGCTACCAGTTTCTATTCTTATAACATGATAACTGCTGGTCCAAAGCCTTTTGAAGTATAAGCTATTTGAGTCAAATATTGCTAATTTAAATTAAATAGTTTACATACTTACTATTAATTCTTTATGTTTTCATTTACTTCTATGTAGTGTCACAGTCCACTAAGAGGACTTTTAAAATCAACAAACTAAATTTCCTCCTTTATTTCAAGAAGGAAATGCACTGAAAATATAAAACCTTACTTGGAGGAGGTGAACAGTTAAGACAACTCGGATTATCCTGAGAGGAGCTATTATTTATTTCAGCCATAAGGTATGAATAGATAAGGAGGCCAACTTTCTAGTTCCACTTGAGTGAGAGAAGTTTTATTTTGTATCTTTTGTGTTCTTCCCCCCCAGACCAATTTTCACAGTACAGCTTTATCTGTTATCAATCAATACACTCCTAAAAATTTGTCCTAATGCTTTGTGATTTTGAGGGTCTTGAATTATCTGTAACTCTTCATCCTTTATTAACATGGATAACAGACTATTATCCATGTCATTGTTGTAAAACCAAAATGGCCTCTAGAACTAGGCGCTCTCAGTTTCCTTACCTGTGAATAGCTAGTGTGACATCCTTAGGGCTAATTTTTTTTCCACTCCTTAGTATTTATTCAAAAGAACTACAGTCAGCATACTATAGCAATATGTGCATACCCATGTTTACAGCAGCACAATTCACAATAGCCAAATTATGGAACCAGCCCAAATGTCCATCAGTAGATGAGTGGATTAAGCAAATGTGGTATTTATACCCCCCCCCACACACACAAAATGGAGTTTTACTCAGCCATAAGGAATGATATTACAAGGGCTAATTATTTTAATGATTTAATTACACTTATGGTTTTAAACCACTTTACACCCAAACTACATGCTCATAAAATAACAATTAAAATATTCATATTAAACACAGTGGGAGTCCTTAGTTTTTATTTTTTTGGTGGAAAGTATAGAGCTATTTGAAGATACATTTAGTGAGTTGAAGCTTGCAATCATGTAGATGTAGAAGCCTACTGAGATTTCACACATGAACTGAGATCAACTGTTTAAAAAAAAAACCTTTTATGGAAAAGTTTCATTATTTTTCTTTTTTTGGAGGGTGAGGGATACTTGGCCCTGAACATTCAGATTTCATAAGACCACATGAGCTAGAGTAGGTATTACCTGGATTCCTTGGAATCCGCTTTCTTCGGTCTCGGAATGCTGCACCTGATTGTAGGGCTTCTAGAAGATTATCCATCACGCCAGTCTCATCACCCTCTGGAGGAAGGGAGAAATAGGAATTAATCTTTGAGCAATTAAAGTTAAACTACAGGAAAATAAAGGGAAAAACTCCTGTCAGATTTACATAATACCCCTAAATTAAAGACATATATCTGTTTTAACATAATGGATCCTGTCAGTTTCTGGCACCACAGACTACTTTGCTTATTACGCACCATTAAGCAAAATTCATGCCAACCCCACTGTTCTTTCAACTTAAAGACCTTGTCTTTTGTATTATTGATGACACGCTCAGTATGCAAATAAACAGTAGCTGATCAGCTAGCGCTGCATTCCTGTTAAGATTCTTATAAGATATTCCTAAGCAAGAAACCACTGACCCAGCTTAATGCAATCAATGTGCAGGGCACGATTTGATGAAGCTGAGTTACACAAGGTTAAATACTGATTGTATTAATACCTTCAGCATTCAACCATCATCTGCGATTATCTCAAAAGACACTATTTGCAAAACACATTTGCATTCAATTCCTACCTAATCCATATCCTGTACTCATTTTGAAATGCTGACATTGTATAAAGAAAAGGTGACCACATCATCTGAAAGGCCACATTCTACATTTGAGAGACAGACATCAGCCAAGTCTCATTTCCTTTTCAGAATGTTGTCCTGTACTTAAACTCTTCCTCTGGGAAAGAACTGTTAAGAAGCCATGAGTGGAGTACTCAAAAGTTGCTCATGGAAATTCCTAACAGAAACACATTTAAAACCTTTTGCCTTACTCTTATCTTTGACAACTCTGGTCATCAAACATACTTTTAAGATTTGTTGGAGCATTTATCTCAAGGTGTCAATTACTAGAAACTCTACTAAGCTGTGGGAAATCCACAGAGAGCTGAGCATTCTCATCCCAAATGGCCTAACTGATGAAAAGGAGTTTAAGAAGGGGACTCTTTGAGCAGTAGCTAAATATGTGTTTCTTGGGTAGAGGATATTTATAGGCAGGATGGCTGAGAGGAGAAGGAAAGTGTGAGGGAGAAGACATTGTTTCTGATGTTACTCCAAAGTTCAACTGAAATCCTACTTTGCTTAAATAATTAACTATGGGGTATCAGATCACAGAAAAAAATATCTCCTATGGGACAAGAGCATGCTAAAATCTTTTTGATTATGTTCTTTATTTGGCTTGAGACTTCTTCAATGTTATAATAATTTTTTTAAATTGAACTCTCCAAAACTGGATAAATACAAAATACAGGGAAACACAGAGGTTCACAGGTCCTGTATTTGGTGAAAACAGGAAAAGGCAAGTAGAGGCCCACTGACTTGATTGTGTGCCTTTAATATTCAGTAAGGTCCCTGACACATGTGAACCATTATCTATTCTTTTCTATAGAAGGAAAAGAGGAACTGAAAGAAGGTGGGTTGTCTAGAATGCACCAAGAAGAATTAAATTTCATGCAGTAGATCCTTTCCATTTGTTATGTCTTTAATCTAGAGATACTGAAACATAGACATCACATGCCTGGTGTGCAAAGGGGTCCAGGTATGAACCCAGATCTGTCAGGGAACAAAGTAGCTGGCCCTCCCTTTTTTGAAGTCCTGTGGATTAATCCCAGAGCCTCAAGCAGGATAAGCAAGTGTTCTACAACTGAATTACAACCATGGTTCCAAGATTGGCCCTCTCTGAACAATAGCTAGCAGAAGTAGAAATGGACAACGCATATGATAATTGGATCATAATTCTATGATACAGGATTTGAAAACTATTCTAAAGTTCGTACTAACTGGTATATAATGGCAATCACAAATGCAAACCACATTTTAAGTATTCTGGCAGTCATATTAAAAAATAAAAGAAACACAAAATTCATTTCAATATATTAAGTAAACAGTCAATTCCATATCTATAAAAATTAATGTATCTACAATTTTACATTATCTATAATATCCATTTCTATTGTATCAACAATATCTACATTTTACATTTCTTTTATCAGACTAAGTCTTAGAAATCTAGGTGTTTTTTGGCATCCTTAATTCAGATTAGCTGTATTTCAGGTGTTCAATAGCCACATGAGGCTCATGGTTACAGTACTGTGCACCAAGCTACAAGTATAGGAAGTGACCTGATCTGATTTATACTTTAAGAAAGAGTTGTTGGATAGAATTATAAAGGATGTAAAACAGAAGGCAGGGAAATTTTTAGGAGCATAGCCTAATCATCTAAGTAACACATAGAGTCCTGAAATAATGAAAAAGCAGAGAGAATGGAAAAGATAGATATTTTGAAATTATTAATGTGGTCAATAGGATTTGGCTGGGGGAAGGACAGATTGAGGAGGAGGGAAGGAGTCTAAATGACCAGAGATAAACAGTTTGAAAAAAGGTGATGACCGATTAGAAATGCTTAAGTAACAGCTATATAGAATTAACCAGCAGGAAGCTGAAAATACGAGTGTAGAACCAAGGAATGAAATCTAGGGTAGAACTAAAGATTTCTGTGTCATGTGAAGATGAATGAGATTACCCTGATGTAGTGTATCAGAAGGAGGAGAGGCAGAGAATGCAATTCTGGAGGACCTCAACTTTTAAAAAATTTCTGAAATATTTTTTGTTTTTTGTTTTTTTTTTTTGGTACTGGGGATTGAACCCAGGGGCACTCCACCACTGAGCCACATCCCCAGCCCTATTTTGTATTTTATTTAGAGACAGGGTCTCACTGAGTTGCTTAGGGCCTTGCTAAGTTGCTGAGGCTGGCTTTGAACTCGAGATCCTCCTGCCTCAGCCTCCCAAGTGCTGGGATTACAGGTGTGCGCCGCCACACCCGGCTTGAAATAATTTTAAGTGATGCGTAAAAGCTATATGCATTTCTGGTATATAACATGATGTTTTGATAAATGTATTTGCCAGAAAACGGTTAAATCAAGCTATTTAACATATATTGCCTCATATAATTATTTTGTCGCAAAAACACTTAAAATCTACTTTCTTAGTTATTTTTAAGTATATAGCATGTGACTATTAACTGTAGCCATCATGATGCACAAAAGACATCTTGTATTTATTCCTCCTGTTTAAATGAAATTAGGTGTCCTCTGAGTAACATCACTTCAGTCCTCTAACACCCGCTACCCTGCCTAGGACCGCAAATTTTAACAGGCATTAAGGACAAGCAGAAATGCAAAGACAGGGAAGAATTTTCAGAGATATACAAGTATAAACAAGAGAGAAGAGTAGCACAAGTAAATTTCATGTAGCCTTGTAAAATGACGATTATAAAGACTATGTGGAAAAATGAATATATGTAAATAAATAAAACAAAATTCAAAGCAGTATATATTTATGGTTTACAGGAATTAAATGCAAAAATAAGAAAGTTTATAACATAAGGACATTATGGATGTTTTTCCTTAAAGTTCTTTAATGGTATTATATTGTGATTAGAATAAAAATGGAAATAACAAATATTACAGAGAGAAAATTTAAAAATAAATCCCTTTGCTCAACTTAGTGGGTGCCACCTGACAACACTCTGCTAACACCATGATGCTAGTTTTTCATCCTTTTTTTCATTATCATAACCCCTTCCCATTCCTTGGCCTTTTTAGATATCTGTTTTCCTAGTGAACCCCACAGTAAAAATTTAATGCTGTATATGTATTGTATATCTGTGTATGTACTATGACCCTTTGGAGAACCCCAAACCTTTGTAATAACTAAGATTTTTCTTGATCTTTCCAAGAACAAACATTCACCCCCTTGGGGTTTATTCTGCCCCTGGAAAATATGCATATGTTAGATGGTTGTGCTAAAAAAAAATGTAAACATCACATATGTATTATAGGAAAGAAATATGAGCATATTCAAGGAAGGAAATGTGAGTCCATTACTTTTTCATTTGCTCCATAACTTTTAAAAGAGCTGAGCGATTTTTATGAAATGTCTAACCCTACTGAATCAAATTTTATAAATACAATGATAGGATTGGTTTATATTTCAGTGAGTCTTCCTAAAACAAAATGGAAGCCAACATTATCATTTACAAATTGAAATTCATTTTGAATGAATTCCAGTGAAATTTGGTCTGTGATTGAACTGAATTTTTTGATGATTTCATTTTGTGATCTGAATTGGCTTACTTAGAATTTCCAGTTCAATAGAACTATGAACCTTTACTTAGATGTGACTAACTTGTTTTATTTTTATTTTTTAGGTTTATAAATCTAAAATCAAGGAAAAATACTTTAAAGTGTTTTCATCATTGAAAAAAAATAAATTTATAATTTTATTGAACCCATATGGGAAGATGTACTTTCTTACAACTTACAATACCTATTACACTGAGGGAAAGAATATCAAGGGAAAATTTGGTAATGCTTTTCAGAAATGAAAATTATTAATACATGGGCATGGCTGAGAAGTAATGTTTCAGGGGCCACTTTATGAATCTTCATTCCAAAATTAGTCACAGATAGTACTAAGGAGATAGGTGGGCTGTGTGCAGTCTGTGGGCTCTGTATGAGCTGCATAACATTAGATAAAACAAAAGGCATGGGATGTACCTTCTTTTTCATGTTTCCCACTGTATTTGTCATTCAGTAGATGTTGAATGCCTGCTGATCTCAATTTAAAGTGTCAACATTTACTTATGTTGTGTTGACTTAATTTCCCCAAAAGAGATTGGAGATGCTACAGAGTAAAATTAGAACTCAATAATTAACTTTGCTGTACTTTTGTGCAAGATTATTTCCTGATGCCTAGTACATATTTATGCAGAGATGATTTTCTGTGGGTTTCTCACATTTCTGTACATTTTACAAAAAGACACTGGTGGTCTTTGTTCTGGACTATCCTTTCAAGGACATTTTTATGGAATACAGTCTTGGAGAAGGCTTAGTGCCTCCATCCAGTGTAAAGGGTAGGTCTGTCTGTTTTGAACATAGGTTATACCCCTCTTCACCCCCAGGGCAAATATAAAAGATTATGGTTTTCTTAGCATGGGGTTCTTCATCAGTGAGGCAAACACATTGTGTGTAGCATCCACCTAGCCATCCCTCTATATCATCCTATGGGATTTGGAAGGCAAGAAAAAGCAGCACACACATGAAGCTCATTCTGCTTACTGTGCCATGAGGAACAATAGACTTCTATGTCTCTGACCCCGGAGTCTTGTGTCTTCTGCCAAAATCGATGAAACTGAGGCAGGCTAACTTGTTAGCATGTAAGCAGGGTAAAATCTCTGAACCCTTTAGTTTTTGAAACTACTTTGTGCTCTACTTCCTTTTAATCAAACTTTATTAATTAAAATAACCCTTATTCAACTAGAGATTTAAGCACCTTCCTTTACCAAAAAACCCACTCCAGATTACTAGACCTTGAAAATTACTAAACTAAAACCAATACAGGTTGAGTATCCTTTATCTGAAATGCTGTGAAGCAGTTTTTCAGATTTCATAGTTCATCTAGTTTGAGAGTATTTGCATTGATTTTACCAGTTCAGCATCCCTAATCAAAAATCACAAATTTTTAAAAACTGTTTCAGATTTTTGAGCACTTGAGATTTTTAGATTTTCAGATTAGGGATACTTACTCTGCACTATAAATCTATTTCCTAAAATCCTAACAACCTGGGCATAATTATGACTCTAGATAATGATTACAACCACCTTGAATTCTCACTTGCATAATTAAAAATTTCTGCAAAAGTTGAGCTGCTCAAAGTTGAAAAAAGTTGCTATCAACGAGTCATTGTTGACCCCCCCAAAAGCAAAAGGTTTCTTAGTATAAGCAGGACCCTTCTTTATGAGCTAATACTTGAACATATTAATTTACAAAAATAAAACTATATTCTCTGTGAACTTGAGGACTTAGGAAAGCCTTAGTGGAATGAATTTGATAAACCTTTGAAAACATTAAATTTCTGTAACACTCTGTGTATTATAGTTCTATTTAATGGCACTGACATAGACCCCACTTCCCCCCCAAAATCAAACCTTGACTGTTTGAAAATATTAAAATATAGATTTAACTCCTAGTATATACTCATGTATGTGCTCTCTATGTATAGGTATGTAAAAATTTACAAATACTGAAATGTATAGATCTTAAATGTACAGTTTGAAGAGTTTTTGACAAATGCGCACAGCTGTGTAACCACCACCATGATCAAGATATTCAACATTTCCATCATGCCTTGTCCATCATTATTGGACTCACCACTCAGACAACCTGATTTCGATTATCTTACATTAGTTTTGCCTGTTCACATCACCTACGTTTAAGGTGGTAAAAACAGTCAAGGTCACTTTGAATCAGCATAGATATCTGAAATAAAACATACATGGTGTGTATGATAAACCATAGGGAGAGAAAAAGATTTGAAAGATACAAGGGTTATAATCGAAGAGGTAAAGTTAGAGCCAAAGTTCTGAATGGGCTTGTACATTCAAAGTCAAGTTTGGATGTATTTCAAGAAACTCCAAAAAAACGTTGTTAAATCTTTAGCAGAACAGTAGCATAATGAAAGTGGCATTTAGGATCAGTCTTTTTTTTTTTGGGTACTGGGGATTGAACCCAGGGGCACTCCACCACTGAGCCACATCCCCAGGCCTATTTTGTATTTTATTTAAAGACAGGGTCTCACTGAGTTGCTTAGGGCCTCGCTCAGTTGCTGAGGCTGGCTTTGAACTCGCGATCCTCCTGCCTCAGTCTCTCAAGTGCTGGGATTACAGGCGTGCGCCACCGCACCCGGCTTAGGATCAGTCTTATAGTAGTTTGAAAATGAACCAGAGAGGGAGGGGAATCAATTATACAAAGAACAGCACTGAATTCACAGTAACAAATATTATTCTGCATACAACTCTGGGCAAGGTAGGATGGTCAATTTTGTCATTATTGGTAAAAGACTAAATAGAAAAGTGAAATTGGCTTTGTGAGCAATGTCATCAGCAGTAGTTAATGGAAGCTGACAGCATCAGAAGGCAGTGACAAGTAGAGTGTAAGAAAAATCAGTGTTACATTCAATCCTTTTTATACTATCTATCATGATCCAGATTAAGAACATGCTGTAAGATGTATGGATTTGTACATGACACAAAATTAGAAGAATGCTCACTTATCAAAGAGGAAGGAAACTAAATCTCTCCTCTGGGATCAAAAATAAAAATAAAAAAAGGGCCCAGGGATCCAGGGATGACAAATAGCTCTTATAATTTAACATGGTACAATAGGAGGTAATAAAGACTAAATAAAAGGCTATTGTAATATGGTGAAAATAGAACATTGTGCTAAAAACTCTTAATATCTATGGGTAAAAATAATAGTATTACCATAAATGAGTCAGAAATAAGAGACAAACCATTCGACAAAACACTGTAACAGACAGAATAAAAGTCTGAGTAACTTCCATTCCACAGACATCTAGAAAACTCTGTCAGATGGGAGGTTTTGTTAGTTTGTGGCTTAATTGGAAGTCAGTTAATGGTTACATGGAAAACCAACAGATGGTAACTAAGATAATAGTCTATGAAGTTATTTATGGCCAGAATGTGTTTAAGAAAATCAACATATTATTCCAAAGAGATTAAAAGAGGGCATAAATAGAAAGTATATAGTTCTAAGGGAAATAATGAAGGCAGATGCTCCTCTTGAAAACAAGAAAGTTTCAAGAGGGAAAAGAGGACACAGGAGCTTAGACAAAATTACTAGAAACCACAGGATGAGCTACGGGCAGTGTAGTAATTACATTATGCAGTAGCTGAAAATTTGTAAAACAAAACAGAAAAACATCCCATTCTCAGGCTGAGGTCTTGCACAAGGTATGCAACAAAAAGCAAAATTAAACTCAGAGCAATTGAAGTTAAAACTTTAGGGGAAATTTTCCATTAGAAAGTTCATTCATTTTGTTATCTCATCTCATTGCTAGAACAGGTAATTAATAGTTTCCTATAGTGAAGTAAATTATCAGATTCCAGATAAACTTCAAAGTGAATACTACTTTTCTAAATAATTTTAACTTAAGGTTAATGTTGTAGATGCATCTTGTCATGGAATAAATACTTCATTGGGGGTCACAAATAAGTGGATATTCTACTTCAAAATAACGAATGAAGGATAAAATATCTACAAGATAGTTGTTACCAAAGTTTGTCAGGCAAACTGAACTGGTGAGTTGACTTTCCCTGATGTATCTGTATCTTAAAGAGAAGCTTGTTAACACAAATGAATGGATTTCTAATGGTAGAATTTCAGTGTAGGAAGTTTTTGGCCAGAGGCACATTTTTGGCAGTTTGCCTAAAGTAAGAGAGCTTAATAGTAAATGGTAGCTAAAAAATAATATTTATGCTTACTAATTTTTCCCCTCAGTTACCTATATGCTAGAAGATTGGGAAAAGAAAATTATACATTCTATAAATAAGCAAATACCTAATAAACCTGAATGTTAATGCTTACCAAAAAACCACTGTTGATGCCTCTGGTAAAATATCTCACATTCAATATTTTAAATAATTAATATTTCAAAGAGACCTTTGAAATACTCTTTGTGTCTTATCAGAATCAATCATTTACTAAGGGCATGGAACACTTGTGAAGGGAAAAACAAGCTAAAGCAAACTTGGAAAAAGAACAAATCTAACTCAATTCAAAACCACCTACCAAATAAATCTAAGTTTAGTTTTGGAAAAGATAAAGCAAAAATATTTGGGGAGATAGGAATATTAATAATCTCTACCATTTACTGAGAATTTACTATATGTAAGGCACTATTTGAAGGATTTATATTGAATCCCCACACCAACTTCTTTTATTTTCCAGGTTAAGAACCTGAGGCATATTTAGGTGAATTAACTTACTGCCGGTCACATAGCTGGGAAGTGACAGAAACAGCATTAGAATATAGGGATGTATTGAGTAGGCAATTTCAAACTATAGCCCTTGTGGTTAAATCCAACCTACCACCTGTTTTTGTGCAGCCCACTTACTAAACATGGTTTTCACATTTAAAAGGGTCTTAAAAACTATAAAGAAGATTTTGTGCTACAAAAAAAATTTGACAAAATTCAAATTTCAATCTCCAAGTTTTATGGAAACACAGCCATATTCATTCATGATGCCCTGTTTATTGTGGCTTTCTGCTACAATGGCAGAATTTAGTGAAGAGAGAAACTTTATGGCCTGTGAAACCTAAAATATTTACTAGTTGATTCTTCACAGAAAAAGTTTGCTGACTCCTGCTTTAGAGTACACACCATCAATATCAACACCATGCTAGGTACAGACTTTTGTGGGCCTTAAAATCTGTGTCTAAGGCGCTGAAGGACCTTGGCAAGGGTCAGCCATATTGTAAAACAAAGCCTCAACACAGATAGAATGTAGGAATAAATAAGAACATTCAATATAAGCCTACTTGCAATTGAGATTTTTTTTCTTTTGGGAGCCAGAGCCAAGAGTGAGAAGGTAACAAAGCTATCCAGATTGACATTTAAGAGTTCTTAAAGTCCAGTTCCAAAAGAACAGTCAAAAAAGAAGAGTTTTTCCAAAAATCAGCAGGAGACCTACTTTCCAAGTTTTCCTTTCCTATCTGAGACCCTGTCTCTAATACTGGGTACATTCAGACTCTTTCTAAAGGCCTAGCTCCTTACCTATGGGCTTCAACTGGACCATCATATTACAGTACAATACTATTATAACAAGCTCATCTTCAGAAGAAATACAAACACAAGCCTACTGGGGGGTGGCTTCCAGAGCACCATTAAGAGGACAAATGTGTATTTATATCTTCCTAGAGCACTTAGTACAAATACAAGGCAAGAGTGGAATGGAAGTGACTTTTCAGAATTGCCCTCATGAGAGTAAAGTCAGGCATTTGTAACAAATGTCACACATCAGAGCAATAATGGCAATTTACCACCAAGTAGAAAAATGTTGTAAATGAGGGAAATGGTACTCCTAATTGTTGATGTTTGGGATGCAGGGAACAAGTCGAAAATTCAAAAACTGCTAATCCAACTTTGAATCATAATGTTCTTTCTTTGCTTATCAGATTCTACAATGAATCAACTTTTCACCCAACTTCCTACAGAACTGAGGAAAAGCAATAAAGACTTCACTTTTTTTGCACAGGAACTTAATTGCTATTTATTTTTTAAGTTCAATAAAAAGTTCTTGTTTGTATATATGTGTAGTTTTCTGAACACCTTGTTTTTGAATGCCTAACAGAGTGCACTCTGATGCAGATATGTGTCCTTAGTACACCTACCTGCATCAAACTGAGGAACATACCAGACTTTTCTTTACTTAATATGCTTGATTTTTGCCTTTTTACAAAAGTAAAAGCAGTTTGAAAAAAGCCAAGTAATTTACTGAGATGTCTCATTTCAGTGAGGGTATGAACATAAAATTCTTTTTTTGGTATTCTTCACTTCTACTCCCAGACATGGAATGTCAAATCTCCCTTTCATGATCTATAATGACATCTTGGGAAGACACCAGAATTTTTTGGTTGTAGTTCCAACATTAATCTTACATGTGCTTCAAAGTGTTTCTTTTTTCTACTGCTGGTTAGTCCTCTGGACATAGTCACTTGAAGGGACAAATGGGTAGCATAATCTGTCCCACTACTCACTCTCCTCCCTCCCATGGAGGAATTAGATCTTCTAGTTAGGTAGGCATAGAGGAAGGATAAAAAAAAAAGAGGGGACGTCTGCTATTTGATTGGTGACTGTTTAACCCTTTTGACAAATATTAGATGGCTTGTAAGATACAAAGATGGAGATTTAGTGTAAAGGAAAATAAGAGGATTAGGAAATAGGTTTTGAAGCTGCATAGTAATGCTGCATGAGGAACTGAAACACCATACAAGACATAACCATGCTACCCATGTGTACCTGCTCTTAATATTTATTTTTAGTTTCTCTTCCACCATTTGCCAACTAATTTTCCATCTTTGTGTCTTTGAGTTCAACATCCCCTGTCCAAAAATTGAATAAATTAATTCAACTAGTATGGAAAAGCCATTTGGTAGAAGTCTTCCTTCCATGTCACCTCTTATG
This sequence comes from Glaucomys volans, assembly GCA_020662805.1. Classification (NCBI taxonomy): domain Eukaryota; kingdom Metazoa; phylum Chordata; class Mammalia; order Rodentia; family Sciuridae; genus Glaucomys; species Glaucomys volans. The sequence continues at coordinate 305,113 of JAJEJO010054049.1, forward strand.
CCTATCTTTAGGTCAAGAATCAATCTCTTGCCCAATTTGAAAGGAGTAGAATATCACATGGTACAGACATGATCAACAATGCTAAAAGGTTGCCTACAACCACTTGCTTTGGAAAAGGAGCTGAGAGTATGTACTTCTGATATGCTAAACCTCAACATTATAATTCACACTGATGTATCAAGAGAGGAGAGGGAAGGATTCACCTTTAAGTTTTGACTTTAATTTCTCAATGATTTCTTAATGAGTGTTCAGAAATCTGCTCTAGGGGAGAGCCACTCTGACTTCAAGCATGGCTGGAATCTTTCCCAATCAACTAGAATGTATTTGTCCTCCTAGTAAACTTGGTGCTATCTCCTGATGGAATTGAAATAAGTTGCTATAAGATAATTATTTAGAAAGCAGACCAAAATGTCACTGTGGTCTTTGCTTTCTTAGACTCTAGGAAGTTATCTCAGTTTCAAGACTTCTAGTTCCCTTCTATTGTGGAGGTGCCTTAATTCATTTACCCAGGATTAAATCTCATCCCTATTTCAGGTCCAAATTATCAGTTATTCCTATGTAATGTTATTTACAAGATTTTCCATGATCTCAGAATTGGTGTACCTAAGACTGATTTAATCATTGACATATTCCCCACCCAACCACACCCCTAATGATTTCTCATTGTAACTGTCTCAATTCTGATTAATCTGCAGGCTTGGAATTTTTGAATGTTCTTTGATACTTTTTCCATCTCCAAATTTAGTGGTTAAGCTATACCACTTCTTTACACACAAAATATCTCAGAATCAGAGTTTTCTCTCCAAACTTCATCTTTCACTCCATAACCTAGGTTATTACTATATGAATAAGCTTGTTGAATTCCCTGTTTCTAGAAGTCTCTTCCATTACTAAACTACTACTTTAATCATATTATTCACTTTTATAGGATTCAGTGCTCATCAGATGCAATCCAAACTATAATGATTTCATAAAGTACTTCCAAATTTTTCTGTGGCTTCCCCAGCTATATCTGCTAGGCACTTCTATTGATCATTTTGTATATACTCGCCTAAGTGTTCACACATGACCATTCTTCCCTTATATGCTTAAATTAGAAAATAGAAGACTAACGTAAATTCTGAAAAATATAGTAAAAGATACTTCACATTTACAAGTTTAAGTGGGTACAGCCCATGAAAGATTGCTGTATGAATATACTTTAGCACACCAGATCTATTAAAGGGGTCAGACACATTGAGTGTGTGCTTTGGAAACACATATTCAGGTAATTTAGAAAATTTATACAAATATATATTAATAGTATTGCTTTATTAAATAATTAAAATTCAGATGGAACTTAATTATAGTCTTACAAAATAAAAGAGGAGTTGATCTCCAGTAGAAAAAATTAATTTCAAAATAAATAAACAAATAAATGTAGATACTCATAGTATATTTAACATACTGCTACCACCATTTAATTGAATCTAACCTTTAAATTTAAAAAGAAGACATATTAAAAGTAATATGATAATTGGATATCAGGTGGTATTGTGCCTTATGGTGCTTTAAATAATCAAAGAAGCACTGATTAACCTCTTCATTACTTTAAAATGTTCACTTGGGAAAAAAGTAGTTTTTCCAACTTTAAATTTTCTGAAATTGAAACTCACAGAGCTACTAAAAGCACAGGGCAATAAAGCATAGGGTGGTTCATTAGAGGAAGTCTATAATTACAGATTACTGAGCAAATAATATGGATGCCATTGAATTACATGAGAGCTGATCAGTTACAAGAAAACGGTACAGAATTATAAAATTAGGCACTGATACCTCAGAGATATAATTATGTCAATTTCTGAACATTATGTAGTCCTTCTAAAATAAGGATATAGATGACAATTATGCATAAACAACTTGCTAAAGGCTGGTGAAATGAGAAAAAATACTGGCATTTAAAGATTGTCATTCCTTGGAGCTTAACTTCATAAATGCTTTAGGTTGATGTGTCTACTTGACCTTTGCATTTTTTTAATACAAAAACTTCCATGGTTTACATCATATACTATTCTATAAAGAAGCTGTGCTGCTCTCCAGTTAAATGTTTTGTCAATACTGTTTGTAAATATTGCTTATATTTGATTAAAATGGCTAGACCTGTGGTCAGAGACAGATTTGCAAATAGGCACTTAATTTCTTGCTTAAGATTAACTGGGAAAGATTTACAATTTCAAATTTATTTCAACCATGTCTCTTAGAACAGTAGGCTCCAGAGAGAAAAGCAGGGAGAACTTAGATTAAGTTAATCAACTTTGCTTCAATTATTCCCTCATTCTTTATGTAGTTTTTAATCAACTCTTTCAAGCTATCATCACATAGCCATTGGGCACTTACTCACCAGACAGCATCATGAAAAACAGAGAACAGTAAGTCATCCTTCCAAGGCTGCTGCAAATAGGTAAATTATGCATTTTTCCTCTTGGTGGGCTAATTTGAAAATTAAGAGAATTTTTCTCTAATAAAAAAGCCTTGTTGGTCAAACCAAGGAAAACTGAAATATTGTCAGAAAATCTCTACTTATTTTATATGTCATGCATCTTAAGAACACAGAGAAAAATACAATGGATTTTTGGCACCTAGAACAATAATTAATAGAACAACCAATTTTTACTTTCTACTTCAGGCATGGATAAACTATTTGCAGGAGCCAAGGCTCTACTCTTTACAGAAGCAATTTATTTTAGTATGGTTCATATGCTGATAAATTACCTCAGATAAATACATCATAAAGGAGTAACTACTGATTTCACTAAATACAAGATATTAAAGTTTATTTGGCTTATTCACTGAATAGTAATATTTTTTAATATTATTTTTTCTCTATTAGATAACAAAAATTTTCAAAGAACAAAAACAAGAATCTATTACTCTTCAAAAATGGGGTTAAAAAATGGTGTTTTCCAAAATGGTAGAGAGTGAGGAGGTTACCAAAGGCTCCGTGGCAAAGACTTAGGACCAGGCAATATTTTGTTGTTTTTATGATTTGCTCATCTGAACTCATCAGTGAAATCTTTGCATACTATCTGATTTCATTCAAGTGTGTTTATTTCCTATTTATAGCCTATATCAACAGGGGGAAATTGCAGTCCACAGAGAAATGATAAGGACCATTTTTCAACTAGCACTTCTATGGCAGCTAGTGATTTTTAGTATAGGGGAAATTTATCCCCATCCTTTAAAAGGAATACACTACTTATGCTCTCATGACATAAGGAATTCTGGATTTCAACAGGGCTATGGTTTTCTATTTCAGAAGAAGGAAGAAGAAAAATGTACCATGATTCATAGCAATTAGCTAAACTTTGAGGCTTTAAAAATGTCATTATAGTTGTTTTAGTAACTAAGCATTTGCATGAGCACTATCTTCAACAAAGAAGGAAAGTATGTTTAGAGAATTTATTCATTGCTGAAATCTTCTTTATATCCAGTCAATCTACAGGAAAGTATTTAAAGGTGCATCCTGAAGTGGGGAGTAAGGGAGAAAGAGGTCACTTCCACCTCAAACATGTGCTGGATGGATTAATCATCTATTTTAAGGAGATGGTTTAGAAACTGGTAGCTTATGAAAACGTGTCAATATCCAGCTTTATACAAGAAAATACAGTATCTCTCAATATAATTAGAATGACCAGGGTACATTCATTTGCAACAAACAGAAAGACAATGATAAATGAACTAACTCCATTGCATTTTCTCTGAAGAGATACTATTACAAACAGGATACTATATCCCCAGGAGACCAGGCTACTTATCAGGTAACTCATTAAGGGCCATTTCCCAGGATGGGCCTGCATGAACTAGGAGAAGGTTTTCCTACTTTAAAGTTTATTTTAAATGCCAAAAATCTGCTATGGAGTCCTCTTTAAATGTCAAACAGGCTGCAAATGATCAACTAAGGTAGATTTTGATTTTCAGCCACAACAAAAAATGATTAAGGAATACCAGTAGTAGGATATTACTTTTCTGTTTGGGAATTATGCTTTTTTAAATCAGATCGAACCATATGAGATTGCTATTTCTGCAGGTCATAAATGGTCAAACAGCAACACATTTACATCGTTTGAACTAAGGTTTAGAGATGTAATTAAACCATTTGAACTACTACCAATCCTCTGAGAAAATATTTTCAAATAGAAGAGGGGTAGGCAAAGAAAAGTGGAATGCAGAAGTCTGTGATAAGGAAAATATGCATTTTAAAATATTTTCAAAATGTATCACTTAAAAAGCACAGTCTTTCTAATAGTTCTTACATTTCTCAACTCTAACCTCCTGTACTAACTCTGCATGAGTCATTAAAATAGCCATGAGAACAAGACCAAGACAAGCCAAGGTCTGGCACATAATGGGCCTGCCCGTTGGCTATTATCTTCACCATGGGGATGTTGGGCCAATTTTTACTGAGGTCAATACTTTGCAGTTCTTTCCTTAAAACTAGGAATGGTTTTACAAGATCTCCCAGAACTGTGTCCCTTGCCCCCACTCCAGCACAGGCATGCAAGGCAGCTTATCTTGTCATTTTAATGAAACATCTTGGAGGTATGATTTCACTGGGGAGAGATTTAGAAATCAAAGCTTAAGTAGGGCTTGTGAAAGTAAGTTATGCAGTACTGTGCAAAACACAATCTCTAGAACTCATTTTTTCCCTCAGCAAGCATTAATGAATGTCAAACCTTTATAGATTAGTTAATATACTTAGAGATGGAGAATACTTGTTTATTTTTCAAAACCTTGATTCAGCCAGTGCTTCACTGAGAATTGAATAAATAAATCCACTTAGTAGAGTGTTTTTTTTTTTCAGAAGGAAATTCCGCAATATTTGCAAAAAAAAGTCAAATTTATTTTTTTCTAATGTAAACATATAAAATAATGACAATTGCTTTCATATCACCCAGCATGTCAATATATCTGCCACGTTTGTACTTTCTTATTAATTATAATTTTATTTTTGTGTATTAGAATTTATCAGATAGAAGAACCAACCAACTCAGTTCAACCAAACACCTAATTACATTTTTCATGCTCTTTGTCATTTTAGTGAGTTTCTTCTAAGAGAACGTCAGCATGACTTTTATTAATGTCAGAGAATGCATTTTTTCCTTTTGATAAAAGAAGAAAGGACCTTTCACATTCAAAATTCAATTTTTCTCCTAACATTTCCAATATGACACAAACATACGGTAAATAAAATTATTTTAATAAATATTAGAGCCAGTGGACCAGTGAGAGAGACTCTGAACATGCTGTGAATATATCAAATACTAAAGAGCATCTGAAATATAAAAATCACTGAACTTTTAAGAAAAACTGAATAATTCAATAGCTTTTCATTAAAGAAAAAAGAAATGAAAGCAATAATAATGATTAGCCAAGTCTGCCTATGTATCAGAGAAGGCTGACAAATGTGATGAGACAGTTTTCAAGATTTTGACACAGTAAAAAATGATGGTTAGAAAAGTCTGCTTTCTGTTTTCTCAATAAGAACATAATTAAGGTTAGATTTAGAAATAAAATGTTTTGGCTAGTGTAAAAGAATAAGACACATCCAATAATTGCAATATAAAGAAAAGAATAAAGACTTCAATCAAGAACAATGGAATTTGTGAAGAATGTAAGTTCAATTGGTGTTTCCCTGAACATTCCTTACAGTATAAGGATTATCTCTCCTTTTACACTTTTCTTTTCCTGGGACATTTAGAAACATGCTGTCTGATCATTTGTCTTACAGAGTTACATGCAGGAGGGATACCTAGAAGTGGGGAACTGGACTAGATAATGTGGAGAGTATTCTATGTTCTATGAAAACCAAATCATAGGAAACAAATTCATAAAATTGACATTGCTTAAAGTGAACGTAACACCAAGTGTAAACAGATCCAAAGATATGCTACAAAATGAAAAGCTATAAGCCCTATGACATTATTGCTATGGTCTGGATGTGATTTGAGTGTGCCCCCCAAGGATTCATGTGTTCAAATTTAATCCCCATTGTGAGGTATTAAGAGGGTGGAAATTTAATCGGACTATGGGATTTAGAAGTGAGGTCTCTGGAAGGTGATTAAGCTTAGATAAGGTTATCAGGGTAGAGCCCTCACAATTGAATAGTAGTGGCTTTATAAGAACAGGGACAGGGATCACAAGAGACACACCTGTATGTTCCCTATTTTTTGCCATGTGATGCCCTGGGTCACTTTCAGACTCTGTCAGCAGGAAGGCCATCATTAGATGGGGCCTTGTGGCCTTGGACCTTTGGAACCATAAGTCAAAATAAACCTATTTTCATTAAACCTCACCCAGTCTGTGGTATTGTTATTAGCAACAGAAAACAGACCAAGAAAATTACTTATAAAGAATGTGGTATAAACTCTCTGTAGATAGAATACCTTAAGTCGCTAGGGATTAAAAAAGAGAAATAGGAATCTTGGTCAAATATATGAGAAATTTGAAGTTGTTTGCTCAGAGTATGTAAAGTATTCATCAGAGAAAAATGTTCAAACCTACTTTAAGAGAGATGAGAACTATTTCTTAATATATCAGAAGAGGGCTGAAGAAGATTATTTCTTGACAGAAGTTCTCATGGGAAAAGCTCCCTTTTTTTATTTGCTACAGAGATCATGTTAGAATTGATAGGAAAAGATAGACATTTTGAAATAAATAAAAGAGGTCACTTGCAGGAAGAGCCTTTTTTTAGGAGTGGATTCTCGTTAAAAGAGTCTCACTTTTATTCAAGACAAAATATTCATTTTGTTTCATGAACAAAGTGGTGCAGATTTTGCTTCTTTCAGTAATTGTATCACTTAGGTAAAACACAGAGGGTTCATGGGGATGCAATGTGCAGTCCCCACTTGTGGGGGAACTTGTGCAGTCCCCACGACCCTAAACCCCTCACTGGGAAGGGATCATACTTGGTTTAATGTTTTGCTGTTGTTATCTTTAAATTCTTATTAATATTTGAATGAGAGGAAGGCCCCACATTTTCAGTTTACAGTGAACCCTGCAAATTATAGAGCTAGTTCTATCAAAACAAAATCCATCTAACATAAAAGCTATAATTTTCCTTTTTTACAAGTTTCTTCTTCTCCCCCACCTCTTCCTTCCTTCCTTCCTTCCTTCCTTCCTTCCTTCCTTCCTTCCTT